>JASVEL010009041.1:0-33790 GCA_032618575.1 Nicotiana noctiflora | reverse complement strand
GACCTCGGTGGTGATAGGTTGATGGGCTTCCAAAAAAAAAGCTCCAGTGTTGATATTTTTGTAGGCCGTTACAATGGCGGGGATGCAATTCACCTTGTCTGAGTCCGCCCGTGGAGGTCGTACTCAGGTTTTGTCAACAAGGGATCCTCCTCGGGATGTTTCTACTGAGGATGAGATCTCTTCCCGATGTTCGTGCCACCTCATAAAGGAGTCTTCCAAAGGAGAGGAGTTGCCTTCGAGAAAGAGGAGGAGGGTGGAACTTGGGAAGGCCATCGCCACCGACGCTGAAAAGAAGAATGTTGTTGCTTTGAGAGCGACGTCCTAGCCTAGATTAGGCATATGGGCTGTTTTTATGGAGGATGCTATTTTGGCGGGGAGGTCCCCTAGGATCGAATAAGCATGGTAAGACGGGGGACCTATGTGGGCTGTTGAAGGTAGCACGCTGTCTACTTCCGGAGGGGATGAAACGATTCATGCAGAAGATGATAGTTTAGGCTCGAACGTCGATCTTGAAGATGGGAAGGCTTTTTGGGAGAGAAATACCGCGTGGAGGTGAGGACAGAGGGTTCTATCTGACACGTAATTATTGCCGTGGGTTATGATCTTTTGGAAAACTTTGAGCATGCAGTATCGATATTTGCCCCTTTGTGTGCCACTTTTGAGAACACAACACTTCAAGTGAATAAGTGATGCGGAGCTGTCGCAAAATATTTCTGACATGGCTTTGCGATTAAGTTTTTTCTCTCTTTATTTTGTTGGGGTTTATTTCGTATATGCACTTTACATAAGCTGACTTTTTTTCCTTTGTATGTCAGACTCTTATTATGGATATCGACGCGATTGGAGAGATGAACACAGGATGACCATCTTTGGGAAGATAGCCTCCAAGTACAAAGAGTACCCCACCAAGCATCATGCATTGGCAGATGTCTTCACTCAAGATAGAAATTTCTAGCTATTTCATGACGGGCTTAAGCAGAAAAAGGAAGAGGTGGTGCAGAAGGTTGAGGAACTGAAAGAGCGGGATGATGAGCCGATAAATGCCATTGGTCTTTGTAGTGAACTTGAGGCATCCCTTAAGGCTAAGGATGATGATCCCGAAGTGAGCAAGGATGTAATGGTTGAGAATGCCGACCTACAGGTACGGGTGGATGCCCTGACTACCGAACTCAGGCGAAGAGAGGCAGAGGTTGTTGACTTGAGGGGTGAGTTGAGTGTTAAAGCTGACAACTTGGCCCGTGCTGAAAAGGGGAGAGTGGTTGCCGTATCTGAAGTAGCGACCTGGAAGACACCCTCCTTGTTTGTAGGTCTAAGAGAGACAATGAGGTAGAGACATCAGCTCTTAAGGTGGCAAGATTAGAGGAGCGGACTAGGATTTGGAGGCAGAGTTATACGTGTTAAATGAATAGGTTGTTGCTTTGAAGGCAGATCAAGCAAAATAACAGTCGCAACCCTCTACGTATTATACCTCGAGTGATCCCATCATGTCACAAGAGTTTTATGATGTGGGTGTCTATACTGAGGCTCAATTTGATGTGTATAAGTCCCTACAAGCAAAGTAGAAGGTTTTCCGAGGCACAACTTGAGGATGTATGTGTTAAAGCACGTGCGGCTCGTGAGGCCTATGATTTTGATCCTAATACGCCTGGTGGGGATGGTATTTATGATGATGATGCGAATAGGCTTGCCTCAAATTCTTGGTATAATGAGGAGTATGCTACGGGAGATGACACGGTGTAGGACTGTTGTATTCATTTTATTTTGCTTTGCTATTTTTGTGAGGGAATCTTCGAGCCCTTTGTAAGTTTTTTTTTGTAATATAACAATCGTCATGGAACGATTACCTTTTTTGTGTGTACCTCCGAATTGTTATTTTTGTTTGTTGTGAGGGGGTCTCTGGCTTTTGGCCTGTAATGTTTTGGCATAGACGATCGTAGATTTTAGTAACTCGAACAAGGCCGTATATAGTAATTTAGGCGACGCCAAATGTCAAGTAACCCAAGCAACGTCGAATGTTAGGTAAGCCGAGCGATGTCGAATGTTAAATGATTCGAGCGAGGTGTAATGTTAAATGATTCGAGTGAGGTTGAATGTTAAATGATTCGCGCGAGGTCGAATGTTAAATGATTCGAGCGAGATCTAATGTTAAATGATTCGAGCGAGGTCGAATGTTGAGAGATTCGAATGAGGTAGAATGTTGAGTGATTATTGCGAGGTTGAATGATGGCCTTTGGGCGTAGGGGTGTTATTTTGAGGTGTGGTCGAAATGTTACCCCGTTTCAATTTGAGCAAGGTCAAATTTTTCTCTTTTAGTGATGGTCGTTGGCCGTAGGGGTGTTGTTTCGATTAAGGTCGAAATGTTACCTCGTTGTAATTCGAGCGAGGTCAAATTTTTCTCTTTTGGCGATGACCTTTGGCCGTAGAGGTGTTATTTCGAGTTAAGGTCAAAATGTTACCCCGTTGTAATTCGAGCGAGGTCGAATTTTTTCTTTTGGCGATGGCCTTTGGATGTAAGGGTGTTATTTCGAGTTAAGGTCAAAATGTTGCGTCATTGTAATTGGACCGAGGTCGAATTTTTCTCTTTTGGTGATGGCCTTTGTCCGTAGGGGTGTTATTTCCAGTTAAGGTCAAAATGTTTCCCCGTTGTAATTCGAGCAAGGTCAAATTTTTTCTTTAGGCGATGACCTTTGGCCATAGGGGTGTTATTTAGAGTTAAGGTCAAAATGTTACGTCGTTGTAATTCGAGTGAGGTTGAATGTAAAAAAAATGATGGAGAGTAATGTTGCTTTATTTCATTTGCCGGAGTACATCTTAGTGGAGTGTACAAAATGTTGCTTTATTTCGTTCACTGGAGAGTACTATACATGTCCATTTCATACATGTATTGGAGAAGTTTCTATATGTCTAGTCCCTTCATCTTTCGGCCTCGAGAGATGATCGTTAGTCAGGGAGATGAATTATACATTGAACTTAGAGACGTTCCCTTCATCGTCTTGTTAAAAACCTCCCCGAGAAAACCCAATTGGGACAAATCCCAAGTAAGGGAAAAATGGTACGATTTTAGGAGGCTTCCTTTTTCAGAAGTTGAAGTATTTGAGGTGAGCGACGTTCCAGATGTTTTGTAATAGTTTTCCTTCCATTGTTTCTAGTTGGAATTGTTCTTGCTGAGGCAGTGATTTTGTATGGCCCGTCCAAATTGGTTCCTAATTTGCCTTTTCGGATCTTTACTCGCTAGTGTTTTGGATTTGAGAACATAGTCTCCAACTTTGAGTGGTCGTATTTTGGACTTTTTGTTGTAGTATCTTTTTGCTTGTTGTTTTTGGGCAACCATTCTTACGTAAGCCATTTCTCTTCGTTCTTCTATCTCGTAGAGGTCTTATTTTCCGTTTTCGTCGATGTTCTATCCACTTTCATTGGAGTACCTTAGGCTGGGCTCTCTGACCTCAATAGGTATCATGGCGTTAGTTCCGTAGACTAGTGAATATGGCATTTTGTCTGTGCTTGTTTTCGGCATGGTGCGGTAGGCCTATTGTACCTCTAGTAGCAATTCTGACCATAACCCTTTAGTGACCTCGAGCTTTTTCTTTAAGATGCTTAGTATTGTTTTGTTAGAGGATTCAGCCTGACCGTCGCCCGCAGGATGGTATGGCATGGAGAGTATTCTCTTGATGTGCCATTTTTCGAAGAACCCGGTGATGTTTTTCCAGGTGAATTGGGGCCTATTGTCATAGCTAATTTCTCTAGGGATGTCGAAGCGGCATATGATATTCTTCCATATCAATGCGATGACTTCTTGTTTGCATATTGGGGTGAACGCACCTACTTCCACCCATTTTGGAAAAGTAGTTAGTTAAAACTAAAAGAAAATGTATCTTACCTCGCCCTGCTGGGAGGTCTGACGATGTCCATTCCCTATTTAATGAATGGCCACGACGAATGTATCATAGGTGCAAATTTTTTGCATTGTTCGCATCTCTTGACATAATCTGCATCTTTCTTTTTCATGATGGGCCAATAATATCCTGGCCAAATAAGGCATCTAACGAAGGCTCTGTTGCCTGTATGGGCACCGCAATAGCCTTCGTGTACTTCTTCGAGCATGCGTCATGACTAATTTGGCCCTAGGCATTTCGCCAAGAGGCCTCCGAACGTTCTCAAATATAGACCGTGATTTAAGATATTGTACCTGGCTGCTTGCATTCAAAGCTTTTTGGCTTTTTTTTTTGTCTTGAGGGAGTATTCCTTCCTGCAAATATATTATGATGCGGTTGCGCCGGTCCCAAGTCAAATTTATAGAATGTACCTCAATTTGGTCTATTGACGAGTGGAGGAGGTGACCACATTCTCCTTGGTGATATTTTTGGTTGCTCTTGCCAGTTTGGCAAGGCCATTCACTTCGATGTTTTGTGCCCGAGGTATCTGGTCGAGTTGGCACTTATCGAATTTCGATAGTAGTTTATGAATTTCTACTTGATATTTCTGTAGTCTTTGCTCCTTGATTTGGAAAGTCCCTGTAACTTGGTTAACAACGAGTTGTGAGTAGCATATGAGGACGACTCGTCGTGCTCCATATTTGAGGGCTAGAAATCCAGCAATTACGGCCTCATACTCGGCCTCATTGTTAGTTATTTTGGGGCACCGTATGGATTAGTGAATCACTTCGCCTGTTAGGACTTCGAGTACGAGTCCAAGTCCATATCCCGATGTATTAGATGCACCATCGATGTAAAGGACCCATAGGCTGGGCTGCACAAGATAGGTACAAAGGTTTTCCTGCTCGACCTCGGATAATATTTTGACACTAAAGTCGGCGAGTACCTACGACTTTATAATTGTCCGTGGCTGATATGTTATATCGTGATCGCTCAATTCTGTGGCCCACTTGGCTAGTCTTCCTGATAAATCGGGCTTACACAGGTTGCTTCGAAGGGGGAAAATCATCACTACATATATGTATGACATTAGAAATATGGTCTAAGCTTTCGTGAAGCTATGACTAGTGCTAGAGAAAATTTCTCGAGGTGGGTATACCTCATTTCGGCATCGACCAGGGTTTTGTTGATAATATAAATTGGAGATTACCTTTGTTTTTGGGGACCAACACTGCGCTTACCGAGAATTTTGAGACGACTAGGTAGACCAGGAGGCGTTCGTTAGGTTCTGTTTTAGTGAGTAGTGGGGGCGATGACAAGTATGCCTTTAGCTTTCTCAGGGCCTCTATGCAATATATATTCCACTAGAGCCCGTTGTCTTTTTTTAGCATATTGAAAATCTTATGGCATTTATCAGATGAACGTGAGATGAACCTCGATTGGGCGGCTATCCGGTCAGTCAGCTTTTGTACCTATTTTTTGCTCGTTAATACTTCAGGTATTCCTACTATGGTCGTGAGCTGGTCTGGATTGAATTCTATGCCTCTTTGTGCTACCAAGAAACCAAGGAATTTGCCCGAGGTTACACCGAAGGCGGATATCTCGAGATTTAGTTTCATTCTGTACCGTCTTAATATGCCGAAGGCCTATATAAGGTGGTTGATGTGGTCCTCTTTGCTTTTTGGTTTTACCAGCATGTCATCGATGTAAACTTCTATTATTTTGCCTAGTTGGTCTTTCAACATCTTGGTGACCAACCTTTGATACGCGGCCCCTGCGTTCTTTAGCCCGAATGGCATAACCTTGTAACAATACGTTCCTTGATGGGTGATGAAAATAGTTTTCTCCTAGTCCTCCTCCTCCATGAGAATTTGGTTGTAACCTGAGTAGACGTCCAAAAAGCTTAGCAGTTCGTGCCTTGCTGTTGCGTCGATGTTGGTTGATATGAGGTAGGGGAAAAGGGTCTTTTGGGAATGCTTTGTTTAGATCTGTGAAATCTACACACATCCGCCATTTCCCATTTTTTTCCTTTACTATGACCACATGGGTAACCCATTGAGGATATTTTGAATCTCGGATAGAACCATTGGCGAGCAGCTTATCAACTTTATTGTTGATGGCCTCGTTAATTGCAACATTGGATTTTCTCCTATTTTGTTGCACTTGTGGATAGAGCGGGTCGACATTCAACTTGTGCGTAGTGATGTCTTTTAGGATGCCTGGCATATTTGAGTGGGAGAAGGCAAATAAGTCAGAATTGTCAACTAAAATTTTATGAAATTTACGTGGTTCTAAGATATTATGCCCAATATAAGGCTTTTTTGTGCCGTCGTTGTTGTTTAGTTAGACGGGATCAAGATCCTCTATTATAGAATTAGCAGCTTCCACGATGTTGGGATCCTTGATAACGTATGTGTATGCGTCGGATTTGGTTCCCGACACTACTAATTGCCATGCTTCCATGATTGGTCCCTTTAGTTGTTAGGCAATACGACATCATTCTTGTGCAGTGCGTTGTTCGACTCAGATGCTGAATATCCCCCATGGGGTAGGGAACTTGATTACTTGATAGAGACTTGACGAGATGGCCCTCATGGCGTGTATCCATGGTCGTCCTATGATAGCATTATAGGTTGTATCTTGGTCCATGATATGAAACGTTGTTTCCAAGGTGAATCTTTTGTCTAGAATGAGTTGCATTATTTCTCCAGAAGTTCTCTCGACTGCACTATTAAAATCCGTTAGTTTGATGCAACATGGTATTATCTTCTCCTCGAGTTTCATCTGTAAGAGGACTTGAGGGTGGATAATACATGCACCGCTTCTGTCGTCCACCATTATTCTTTTCACATCAGTATATGAAATACTAAAGTAATAACAAGAGTATCATAATGAAGGAAAGTCAAACTGCCGGTATCTAACTTGTCGAAGACGATACTATCTTCGATGTTATCATACCGTTCGTGAGTGAACGAGCGCTTGAGTTTGTATGTAGTGGTGAATTCACATAGTTGATCGTTGCCTCGTCGCAACCACGATGATCATTTGGATGGTTCGAGCAGGAGAGGGGGGTTTTGGAGGTCCCTGGGGTTGTTTGCGTCTGCAGGCAAAGTTGGCTCATCCCCGTTCGCTCATTAGTTCTCTCAGATGCCCTTAGTTCACTACCTCTTGCTGCAGACCTATGCAGTCTTCAGTTTTGTGACCCCGCTCCTGGTGAAATTCATAGAGGACGTTCGACTTTTGAGTATTTGGATCAGACTTCATATTTTGCAGCCATTTAACCTTTGTGTCGAGCTTCTCTAGTGCGTACACTATTTTCGAAGGGGAAACACAAAAATTATAAGCAGATAAAAGCGGAGGCATACCTCTTTCATTTTGTTGAGTCCCTATGTGCGGCATGGAAGGACTTTCTATATGCCGAAGAGGTGGTGGGGTGGCTGTTTTGATGTAAGGCAGATGCCTTTCTCAGGTAAGACATGGCTCGACGAATCCCTTTTGACCGTTGTTACGACAATATTCACTCAATTCTACTTGGACTGACGTCAACCATTGGATCAGATCATTGAGGTCGTCCTTGTCGGCTCTTACCTCAGTGCAGTATGCATTATGGATTTCTTCTCAAGTGGTGGGAGGGAATTTCATGAGCTTGCTTAATAGTTTTTCTGTTGCTCTCGACCCGTTCCTGCTCAACCCCTTATGGAAGGCCGCTACCACCATCCCCTATGATACATTTAGTAGGGTAATTCTCACCCTATTAAACCATGAGAGGAAGTCCCTAAGTCCCTAGCCAAGTGATTTCCTAACGGCGAATATATTATTCATCCTGCTTCAACCTTTTTAGCCCCCACATGAACGGTGACAAACTTGTCTGCCATCTCCTCGAACGTTGCTATTGACCGCGCCGACAATTGTGAGTACCAGGTTAGGGCTCCTCTCGTTAGGGTGTTGCCAAACTTTTTCAGTAGTACTGATGGTACTTGTTCCTTCGAAAGATCGTTGCCCTTCATCGTTGTGGTGTAGTGGACGATATGACCTTCTAGGTCTGTAGTGCCAATGTATATCTTCATGTACAGTGCATTTTGAAGGTTTTGGAATGGCATGGAGAGTTGCTTCCTCGCTGTATGGTTGTTCGACGAATCGATCAATGTCTCATTTTGGTAGCAACTTTGGGGCACCCGGTATCTTATCGATCCTTTATTGATTCTCCTTCATCTGGTCACGGAGTGCCTTGTTTTTGTTTTCCATTCCTTCCATTTTCTATAGAATGGCTTCGAGTGCATCATTACTTGCATCAGCAATGGTGTAAGTGTTACCTGTTTGGGGGCGGGCTGTTCGCTAGTCATTGTTGTGATATCTACATGTGCGGGGTCTCTGTTCTACAGTTGCACGAGTTTATCGGGAATGTTGTTTGGAGTGCTTGTTAGCCACTCTTTCAGTAGTTTTTTCACTGTTAGTGGTGCTTCCTCTGTTGTTAACGTGGATGATCCCTTTTCGCGTGAAGCTATTACTCTTTCGCGATGTGGAGGCGATGCACTCCGCCTTGGTATAGCATTTGGTGCCACGTAGTCGTTGTCTTCCATCTTCGTTGATGGTGTTCAAGATGTTGGTGTGACTAATGTAGTATGGTGGGCCGGGCTGGGACCAGGACCGGACCAGGACCGCGGTCTTAACGAGCTAAACGGTCCTGGCGAGCCGGTCCTGGTGAGCCGGTCCTTGGTGATGTAGAAAGCCAGATGCGGGCTGGTTCCTTACTTCAATCCCACGATCCCAAGACCGCTAAGCCCGGGACCGGCAAGCGGGTCTGGGCCGATTCAACTGGGCCTAATGGGCACGACTAGATTTTTAAAAACTAGCCGTTGGCCTATAATTTTCAACCATTTCGAACTTTAAAAAATAGCCATTTGGTCCCCAAACTTTATTTTAATCCCAAACTTTATATAATTATACTTTTTCTCAATTCTCAACTATAAATACTCACTCATTCTTTTATTTTTACTCACAAATTCATCAATCTCTCTCAATGTATATCTAATTTCTCTCATATAATTGCTTATTTTATAATTGCAATTTCGTAAAAAATTATGAAGTTGGTGAATTGAAGTATTCAAGTCTTCACGATTTTCAATTTTTAAGAAGTTGTTCCACAATTCGGTAAACTCGTTCCAACTCTTAAGTTTTAAGAATATATTTTTGTGTGTTTTAGTTTGCATAATTGTAATTAATATGACATTTTCTTTGAAAAAAATATTTGGTGCTAAGGGAAAAGCTAAAATTGGTGAAAGTAGTCGCCAACCTACTACCTTTTTCCCGGCTCCCCAACCCAGACCTCTTACCCGTCCTGCTGCTCCTATTATTCTTGATAGTGATAATCCTTATTTTTAATTTACCGATAGTGAATTTTGCCATAATGTTGCACCAGGTGAAAGATTAAATGAAAAATATATGAATGCTCTTTATCCTCGTGAAACTATCTTAAAAAATGATGAGGAAAATGAGAATGTAGATGAAACCCAACCGGATTTAGATGATACGCCTACTAGTCCTGTTAATAACCCAACTGATACACCTACCTTGTTGTGCTCATTCCATTGGGGGGAATAAGACTAAGAAAGATATGCCATTATTGGCAATAAAAATTATAAAACATGCCTTTGAATATGTCTTTGCAATATTTTTTTGTCGTTAACTTACAATTTATTATAAGTTATTAAATATATACATAACATGCAATATATAATACAATAAAATATATAAGGGAATATATGTACATAACATACAATATATAATACAACAAAATATATAAGGGAATATATATACATAACATACAATATATAATACAACAAAATATATAAGAAAATATTTATACATAACATACTATATATACTACAAGAAAATATATAAGAGAGTACATATACATAACATACTATATATAGTATACTATACTAGTATACTACATATATTATATATACTATATACTTTATATACTACAAAATAAGATTTTTTAAAATGTGGATCACACACCCAAATCCGAGTGACCACCAACGGTCATATTGCACAATATAGTTGTTTTTTTTTTCAAATTACAAAACTAACCTTCTCTAACACTATAAATACCCCCCCTCCCTCTTCTTCATTTCAATACTCAAAACTCATTTCTCAATCTAAATTTCTCTCAATCTCCAATTTTCAAGACTTCAAGTCTCAATCTCAATTTTCAAGTTAAATCATGCTTCGTTCGGAAAGAGTGCGCTTATTTGTTTCGCAATACTATGAAGTGCTAGAAGAAAATGAACAAGGCCAAATATTAAAGTGCAAGAATTGTGGTAAACTCTTAAATTTTTGTTCAGGGTCCGGCATAGGCAATTTAAGGAGATATATAAAGTATTGTGTTGGGGGTATTCAAGGCCCGCAAATTCGTCTTTAAGATTTTTTAATAATTTATATTATTTTAAAATTATTAGACGTATTTATGCTTCATGTTGTACTATGTTATTAATTTATTAAGCATGCCAATTTAGTTTTACTATTGTTTTGTTATTTCACTTTTTCGCCAAGCACTTTAATAATTTGATTTCTATATTATATATACTACATATATTTATATAGCCATGTATAAGAGCAATTTATATATATACATAAATTTATGGTTTACAAGAAATTACCTTAAACAAAAAAAATTAAATAAAAAAAGCCCGTTAGGCCTGCTAAGCCCACGAGCCCGACCCATTTAACCTAGGACCATAATGGGCTTATGCCCGTCATGGGCTGATTCCCACATTGAGCCCACCAAGCCCGGGAGTGTGAAGTCCGGGATCGCTAAGCCCAGCCGTTAAGCCCGACCCGTTTAATCCATTTAGACCCGGGCCCGGACTACCATACAGCCTTAGTAGTGACACCTGCTATCGCTTTCAACCTCGCATCTCCTTTTTCTGCCATTCTTAGTTGGTGCAAACGGGGAAGAGATGTCTTTCTTTTTTTATCTTGAAAGAACTATAGTTTCAACTAAAAAGCTCCCCATAAGCGACACAAAATTGTTTGAGCGAATAAATGCTAAACCGATTAATAATAAGTTAATATGATGAATCTTAGTTGAACATAATAAATTCTAAACCAATTACAAATAAAAATCCTGTATAAAGATAGAATGTAGGGGTGTTAAGTAGTGAACTCAGTAAGCTCTAACTGCCAAAATATGTAATGTCATAAATATATAATAAATGCAAGAAACGGATAGGGTTATATAGTATAAAGGAATTGTCATCCAATGATTGTGTGATTGGTATTTTCTCTCTCTGATAACATGGTAAGACAGTGAGTATAAGTATGGGATCTTGAGATTTATGAATATTGATTGAACAACACGTGCTTGAATAAAATCAATAACTCTTTTTTGTATTCTTCTCTCAACGTTACGATATCACTTAGTTCTTAAAAAGGGCAAACCCCCTCCCATTCCTTATCCCTTTGTATTTATAACGGACATTCCCCAAAAAATCCTAAAAAGTACAACATAGGAAATATCAAAAGGAATATTCTTCCTGTCTATTTATGAGTTTAAGTTACCGTTACTACCCTATCTTAGTTGCCCGCTCCTAGTCGTCGTCCTTCGTTTGGACGATCATCAGTCGATGTGTTGTGATAGACCCCATCCTATGTCTTGCTTCTCCGTTACCGTGGTTGCCAAATTTGGACCTATACACCTAGAATATAGAATATTGGTTTTTGGAAGCCAATAACTTTTGTGTAGATCTCATATTTATATTAAAAAACTCACTAAATATTTATAAATGTTTAACTATGAACTAGTTATTAAAGTATACTAATTTAAAATTTTAATAAGAACCCATAAGCCTAAAATGTTGAATCTACCTTTATTCATGAATTCATATCCCTCGGAAACGCCTCAAGTATATAGTGATGGTCTTACATTTTCTTAATGCAAACTTGACGCAGCGTGTTTTCAAATTCACATGGGTTGGTCCACAAAAAGTAAGCGACCCACACATTCCATTCCCTAACTTCTCTTTTATTCTCATAATAATAAAATATAATAAAACTAATTTATATACATTTTACATTATATAATTTTTTAATATCATTAACGTAAAAAGCCATGTTATAATAGTTTTATCTAATCAACACTACAACAACAACAATTACTCTTATTCTAAAAGGATAGAGAGTCTGTTTCCGAAATACCCTCGGCTCAAATATAATTATATACAATTACTTCCGACGACTTAATTATAAAAATATTTTTTACATCAAATGGCTTAAAAATTAAAACTTAAATTCATCCTTCCTTCGATCCCTTGTACTAGATGTTTTCTTTTACATATTTTTAAAGAAACATTAATTATAAAATAACTTGACTAAATCGTTTTTACTTGTTCTTTAATCTAATTTGTTACGCACTCTTGCTTTTATTATATTTACTAGTATAGTACCCGCGCGATGCGCGGAAAATAAGGAGAAAAAAATATAAGAAATTATTAACTTACTTGCTTAACCACCTTATATTTTTATAACTTGATCAATCGTAAAATTTAAACCATTTGATCGACGAAAGTTTATAATAAGGCAAGTAAGGTATGATAAATTATTTTATCTAGTCTAAATTGTCGTAAGATCTTGTATTATGTGCAATGAGATTCAAATTTAACTTAACATACTATAATTATGTGATTTAGTTATGTATGCATTATAATGATGACTAAGTAACAGAAGTGTATGTATAATCACATATAATGTATTTAATAATTTATTATAAACACTTGGTGCTATTACCGTTATATACATAGAGTGTAAAGTATCAATAATATTTTGTGCTTTAATCCCTCTTGCTTCTTCCTCCAAAGAAAGCATGCATTAAATCCTACAACATATGCCAGGGAAGATGGTCATCACAAGACTTGGATCAAAATGGTTCTCTTACTTTGTTATAGACTTTGAAGGAGCCCATCATATCCCTAAAAATACAAACTCACTCCCTAGATAAACTTAATCCCTTAGCTTTTTAGAGTATTTTTGTTAAAATTGCATATTTTTCCTTTTCCTATAATTGAATATATAAATAAATCTCTTTGAGGAGGAAAAAAATAGCGGAATGACTTGGATACAGTGGACCTTCCTTAGAGGAGTTCTTCTGGGAACCGCAATCTTCTTTGGATAAGAATAATAAACTACCTGATTTTCACTACAAACTACATGCTTCCTTGGCTTAATATCATATATATGGACCACTGATATGAGAAACTTCTATTGTTAAATGATAACAACGTTTCTGGTGTTATTGACATTATTACATATTGTAGAATAGCTAGTTATTCGTCTGTGGATGAAAAACATTTTCACATGATCATTCCAGAGAGGCTTTTATACTGTTATATTCTTTTCAATTTTGAGAAAGACAAAACCTCAATCCTAACTAACCAACAATTATGTAAATCGCAAATCTGCAAATAGTGGATTAAATTTCATACCGTTGTTATCGGGAGAAAATTTACAAACTTGACGCTATCTTGATTTTGCAGAATATTATTTTTACGTAATATTGTCGGGCTCTCCTGTATTTTTCATTGTTCTCTAATTTTTTGTTTTTGTTTTAACACCTACCTTATTATGTCCTTTTATAATATCATGTGATTAGTATAGTGGGGAAATGGTTATAGTGGGTAAGTGGGGAGGATTTGTGAAGGGAGATGTGAAGTAGAGGGTTAAAAACTGCATATTGAAATTGGTTATAATTAAAAGTGTAATGAAAACAGAAAAAAGTTTTAACCTTTGTGTTGCGTTTTGGAAGAAAAAGACTAAAAAATGCTAATATATATATATATATATATATATATATATATATAAAGATGGTAGTATGGTTCCCTCATAAGAGATCTTAGAAAATGGTTGTTTTTTTAATTGAGACATCAAAAACAGAAGGGCAACCCATTCTTCTTGCATGTGGTTACCATTATTACTCAAATCTAAACATAAAAATATTAATTAGAAAATGAAAGTACCACTATTTAACTAAGAACCATTTTATAACGTGGGGTGATTTGTGCGCTTCAGTTGTGTTTTGTTATTGATAATCTTTGTGCCCTCTTGTTTGTATTGGTTGCGACCTACTTAACAACTATTATTTCATTTAGAAATTGGTTTGCGGTTGATAGATATGGTTAGGATTCTGCTTGTATGTATCCAAGGAGTTGTTAGTAGTTCTTCATATCTAAGCAAAAGTGTGTTAGTATGTAAGAAATCTTGCTCTATATATTACATAAACTTCTTTTAGTGTTGCAGAATTATGATAATAATTTTGTACTATGGAAAGTTAAAGGTTGAAAGCAGTATTTCATGATTCATTATATGACCAACGGTTTTTTTCTGTTGGCTTATGTTATTAACACAAACATAAGAAAAGTGCAGATATCACCCTACATTGAGAACATAGTTTGCTCATTTTGGCTGTAATAGATTCCAAATGATGGCAACATAGTGGATCAGTTGCTTGGATATAAACTGTGCTTATGTTTGCCAAGTTCTTGTTGTTGTGTGTATTACTTTGGATTTCAGTTGCTTGGTCGAGAAGAAATCAATTATAGACTAAAGAAGTTTGTATGTGAATTTGTATAGACGTTCAGTTATTGTTTGGGAGCCAGGAGTATGAAAATGCAATGGCTTGAAACTCTGAATGCAGAAGCATACTACAGAAGGAAAGAAAATTGCACAACTGAATGGAGTCATAAAATGGTTTGGTGTAATGAACTCTACCAAGAAAGATGGAATTTTTCGCAAGGATGGTCAATAGTGTAGATAAAATAAATTAAAGGATCCATTGCTCTAAATGAAGATGTAATATGCATAGATAAATTGAATGACATCAGTAACCAAAATTTAATATGAAGCCATTTGATCATCCCCATTAAAAATTACAACTAACATAACAATGCTTTCTTGGATTCTCCCAACTCTTCTCTTAACTGTAGCAACATCTTATAGACTCACCAACAGCCCCACTACTTCTTTGTGCTCTTCGAAATCACGACAAAGCAATTTCACCAGTATCAATAAGTTTCCCATTTCTGCCATCTTTTCCTGCACACAATGTGAAAAATTCAACCTTCAACTTCTGATTGAACAGCCTTAGAACAGCCTCAAAATACTCCAAAAGCTGCGAAAGTCAGCAGCAAACAGTTCGAAATGCCACGAATTTATCACCCTCAAACAGTCAAAAAATTCCAACTGAAACCTGCTGCCGAAATCGCTCAAAAACAGTCTATAAATCAGGAGCAAGAGCAGCAAAACTTAGAGGCGACCATAAGATCTGCTACAAAACTCACCCCAAAAATATCACTCAAAATAGCCCACGTAACTTCTGAAAATCAGCCAATAATGCAGCTTAAATTCTTCCAAAATGCAGTAGAAAAACGATCTGCAAATATCCATGAAAGCACACCTAAACCCAACCCAAAAACATCTTCTAAAAAATTTCAAGACGCTCCTACTTCCCGCTTATAAATAAAAATACCAAAACTAAATACCTAATGACACAGGTAATTACTTTCGTTGATATGAAAATAATAATATTTGATACACATGTAATTACTTATGCAACTGCATAATTCCCCAACTTTATTCTCTATGAGATGCCAAAGCAAGCTATCGTCTAACCATTATATCAAATATAGAAGTATTTTTTGAAAGATACCAAGCTCATGCAAAGATATCTCAAGTAAGGAGTAAATTTTGTAGAAGCCACACAATAAAATTAAGCTTACTGCTCACACTGACAAAAAATAACTTCTAACACTCTTCTGTTAAGATAAGATAGATTGCCTCTATTATAAAACAGAGAAGCCTACTACAATGTATTTATACATGTATTAATATGTGATTGCCCTTTTTTATCAAGCTAGTTGTGCAAGAGTCATATATATCATCTTAAATAATAAAATAGCCTATTTTGGATGGAAGTATTTGGTCCTATTTCTTTCAAATTCACAAGTCTAAACATTTGCATATCTAAGAATATGGATTTGAAACACAATGCGAATCACATAATTGTTCTTAATGTAAGTTATTTCTTATAAATAATGTGGCCCAATAAGTTAAGGCCCATAATTAATATTTAATTAATTAATAAATCTCATCCGTCCGATTGGTTACTTGATGGACGTACCAGATTAAATGAAAATCTCTATAAATTGGTCCTCTCCCCACCCATTAGGGTTACTGCTTTTCCTCTCTTCCATCCCTAAAGTCGGCGGTAACGAAAGCTAGGGCAAGGGGCGGGAAATCAATTACCAATTAACGCTTCCGCTTAAAGATGATGGCTCACGATTCAGGTATGTTTTTTTTATGTCGATTATATGTAAGATTATCATGTTCAAGATCCTGGTAGAATTAAAGTTTATGCTTACATGTGGTATCATGAGCCTGGATTTTTGAATTGATAATCTTCACAAACAAACTTTTACATATTCGCAAACTGCTTCAATTGAACAAATTGAGGTTTGAACACTAAAAGTTTATAGTTCTGTGTCTTCCGTATATCAATGAATTTGGACTAAAGCTTGATTACATCCTTCTTTTATAAATAAAGTATCGTGATATTGAAGTAATATCAACGACGCCCTGATATCCTTATTCGGTTCAAGCTCACTGTATTTTTTTTATTTGGCCTTGTTCTCAATATAAGCTTGAAGCCGATTATTAATCATGAAGTGCTACATTTCAGATCTGCCAGTACAACAGAATAATTTTCTTGGACAATAAAGTAATTTGTATTGGGCTATTCGTTGATAAAGTTTTATCTTAATAATTTATTTTGGACTAATAGTTGTTGTGACGACCCGGCCCGTCGTCACGGGAATTACCACCCCGTTATGTTGTAATTACATAATTCATGCTTTTATATAAGTGTTAGAGTCTACCGGGGAGTTAGGAGTGAAATTAAATTGGAAATGAGGCATATAGCCTTTTTGGAGGAAGCTTGAATAAGGAAAGTCAACCCGCAGTTGACTATTTGGTTAGAGGGCTCGGAATCGGATTCTGATGATTCGGTTAGTTCCGGGAGGTGATTTGTGACTTAGGGGAGCGATCGGAATTGAATTTGGAGGCCGGTGTAGAAATAGGCTTGAATTGGCTAAGGTTGAATTTTGGCGAAATCCGAACGGTAGGTGAGATTTTGATCCGGGAGTCGGAATGGAATTCGACAGTTGCAGTAGCTCCGTTAGGTGATTTTGGATGTGCCTGCAAAATTTCAGGTCATTCGGACGTCGTTTGGTCGGGTTTTTCATCAAATGTGTAATTCGGAAAGTTTTAAGAAATTTAGGCTTGAATCCGTGTGTAATTGGTGATTTTGATGTTTAGGATGGTGTTTTTATGATTGGAACAAGTTCGTATCGTGTTTTGGGGTATGTTGGTGGTTTTCGTTGGGGTCCCGGGGCCCTCGGGGTGAATCCGGACCATCATCCGGCACTTTGGAACAAGGAATGGTCTGCTGTAAATTGCAGACCACTGGGCACCAGTTAAGCCTTCGCGTTCGCGAGGGCTAGGCCCGCGTTCGCGTAGGCTGAGGGAAAATGGTCATCGCGTTCGCGAGGGCACTGCCGCGTTCGCGTAGGCTGGGGCCAATTGGCCATCGCGTTCGCGAGGTAACATGCCGCGTTCGCGAAGGAGAAGGTTGGAACGCATCGCGTTCGCGTGGGTGAAGGACGCGGACGCGTAAGAGGAAAAGACGAAGCATCGCGTTCGCGTGGTATGGGACGCGAACGCGTAGAGGAAAAATCCGGGCTAGGAAGATTGGTCTTCGCGAACGCGTGACTTTACGTCGCGTTCGCGATGAAGGAACGGAGCAAGGCATCGCGTTCGCGTGGAGACCATCGCGAACGCGTAGGGTAAAATTGTCTGGCAGTGAATTAAAATCACAGAACAGGAGGGCTCTCGGGTTCATTAACCCAAAACGCCATTTTTGAGTTCTAGGGAGAGAAACTCACGGGAATTGCTGGTAATTCATCGGGGATTCGTTGGAGGTAAGTTTTGTGGCTTAATTACATCATTTTTACATGAAATCCTTGGTTAAATCCCTGTAAATGGAAGATTTAAGGTGGGTTTGAGCCCTAGGCCTAAATTTAAGAAAAACACTGATTTGAGTGGGCAAATGGAGTCCGATTTTGGTAAAATTTATATGCCTAGACTCGTATCGAGATGAGGATTCCGAATATGTAAATTTTGTAATTTTTCGACAAGTGTACCAAAAGTCGGGTTTTGATATAAATTGGGTTATTTCGAATGAATTTCGTGAAATTAGCGTATATTGATGCATTCTCTATGACTTTGAGCAGATTTGGCATCCGAGGAGATTGATTTGCGAGGCAAGCGCAAGGCGGATTGAAGCTTCTACCGGTTCGAGGTGAGTGGTAGTAGTAAACAATGCATTGAGGGTTTGAAACCCCGTACTAGCACTTTACAGGTGCTATATTGAGATGAGACACGCGTTCTATGACGGGCGTGGTGACATTGTGATAGGGGGTTCGGACTTAGTCCTTCCCGACTAATAGAATACTGTGTTGTACAACTGTTAATAATGTTATAACCTGTACCATTGGGCTAATAGCCATGTTTGGGGCCTCGTGCCGATCCGTAGAGCATTAGGGAACCTATAGAGCTAGGTGACCTTTACATCGTGTCGGAAATATACACTCAGCCATAGCTCTAGCTGCATAGCATAATATGAGCCCGTATTAGATGTGTACATTGAGAGAGATTATCTAGGGTGGAATTCCTTGTTCTAGCTGAGTGGGCCTGAATGGCCAAGTTTATACCGATTGAGATGAGATAGGGTCGAGGACCCACTAGGAGATGTTATATTGGGCCCGAAAGGCCAAGTCTATATTAACCGAGACGGGGTCAAGGACCCATTGTGATATATTATATTGGGCCCGAGAGGCCAAGTACATACTGACCGGGATAGGGTCGAGGACCCATTATGAGGTATTATGCATATAGATACCTATTTTGGATCGGACCGCACGCCGCAGGAATATGCATGTGATATACATGTAATATACATGTGGGACGGATCGCACGCCGCAGTATTATTGCGCTTGGGTCGCAGGAGCCCCTTCGGAGTCCGAGTCCGCACACATTCCGGTGAGCGCCGGTATATTATGGGATCGGGCCGCACGCCGCGCGGTATATATGTTGGATCGGACCGCACGCCGCAGTCATATACACGTGGACCTGGCCGCACGCCATAGCACCATAGCGCTTGGGCCTAGGGAGCCCCTCCGAAGTCCGTATACACCCCCGGTGAGCGCCGTCGACGTTAAATGGAACGGGCTGCGCGCCGCAGCAGTATATGTATTGGAGCGGGCTGCACGCCGCAGCATTATACTTAATCATATCCTACTATTTACTTAGATATTTATACATTATAGATATAAGTATATGCCTTTATATGTCGAGATGGCCGTACACCGTAGGGGTACGAGCGAGGGTTAGTTCAGTGTGGAATCTTGTAGAGATAAACGTAGATTGGAGGTTAAAGTACTACTATAGTGATGACGTACTTGTGAAGGTTGCCTTAGAACTGCTAAGTGATAGCACAGGAGTTCTTACTTTCAGTTATTATTTATTATTGTTACTCACTGAGTTGAAATATACTCACCCCACTCCTCTGCACTTTCTGTGCAGATCCACAAGTGCCCGAGAGCAGTTGAGACATTGTAGCTGCTGATCCTTGTCTACTTTTGCGGAGATCACGAGGTAGCTGCCAGCGTCCGCAGAGCTTGTTTTCTCCTTCCTTATCATCTTGTTGATTTCCTATTTGTCTAGACTTGGTTGTATTAGGATGCTATTCTGTAGAGGCTCAGTCTCGTGGCACCACGATATGTTTGGGACCGTATTTTGTATGTTTTGACGTTTCGATTATCACCTGTTATGACTAACTACTGTTTAAGTTTAATTTATTTAATAATTGGCTGGATAAAGGGATAATATGGTCGGGCTTGCCTAGCATTGTGTTGGGCGCCATCACGACCAGGGTTTGGGTCGTGACAAGTTGGTATCAGAGCCTAGGTTTACTAGGCCTTATGAGTCTTGAGCCGGTTGGTAGAGTCTCGTGGATCGGTGCGGGGACGCTTGTACTTATCCTCGGGAGGCTGCAAACCTTTTAGGAAAAGTTTCAATTCTTGGAATTCTTGTCGTGCGATTACTTTTGACTTGAACTGAACTTTGACATTCTATTCTCTCGCAGATGGCGAGAACTCGATCATCCGGACGTGGAGGACGACCACCACTACCACCTACTAGAGGCCGTGGACGCGGTCGCGGTCGTGGCGGAGTTAGGGCAGGTGAGGCAGTGCCAGCTGACCCACAGCCCCCAGTTGCGGAGGTGCCGAGCGGCACCGGATCGGGCACCGGTTGTGCCCATTGCTATTCCGGGTCTACGGGAGACCCTGGCTCGGATACTAGCAGTCTGCACTGGCCTAGCACGGGCGGTTTCGGTTACTACTGCAGCAGCTGCATCGGGGATCGGTGGTGGTCATCGGACCCCCGCAGTACGCACTCCGCAGCCGGCAGGTGCGGGCATACGGACACCGCGAGGCTCCTCCGAGTTCAGCTCGTGGTTCCGGTTCGACCCGACGAGATCGGATTCGGGGGGACGAGGGTCCCAGCTACGACGAGACGATGAGCGAGCGTCGTCTCGAGAGGTTCACCGAGGTTATCTCCTCCGGTGTTCACTGCTGGTGCTCCGGCGAGGACGCCCGAGGTTTTCCGGATAAGTGCTGTCGGATGCTTCGTACGGCAGGGATATTGGAGTCCGGTGGGGTATCTTTTACTACCTTTCAGTTTCGGGGACCGGCCTTTGCTTGGTGGGAGGCTTATGAGCGCCGCAGGGCAGCCGGGGCAGCACCACTATCATGGCCGGAGTTCTCCACTATGTTCTTGGAGAAATGGGTGCCTCGATCTCGGAGAGAGGAGATGCGTAGGCAGTTTGAGGGTCTCCGTCAGGGGGACATGTCAGTGTCAGAGTATGAGATCAGGTTTACAGAGTTGTCCGGATATGCACCGTGGTTGGTTCATTCCGACAGAGAGAGGATTGGGCGCTTCGTGGACGGCCTCATTTATCCCATTCGTATTCCGATGACTCGGGAGAGGGTTTTGAGTCGTACATTTGAGGATGCTGTGGATATTGCTCGCGACATTGAGACGGATCGTCGCGGGGAGCGGGATGAGAGGAGGCCAAGAGGCCTCGAGGAGCGGCTAGTTCCGGTGGCACACGGACCGGAGGCCGCAGGTCGGCGAGAGCCGAGGTCGCTCGTTCGGTCTTCGCGGTCGAGACGCTCGGATCGTCGCGGATGGTCTCCTAGACGAGATTATCGGGGTTCGCACCGAGCCGGCCGGCTCTCGGTGCCATGCCGGCTCGAGTTCTTCACGAGCCCCATCCGCTCGGGGGTTCATCTCGGCCTAGTTCATCGGCTGGCCATTCCAGCGCCAGAGGTCCTTATCAGTCTCAGTACCCAGGACCGGGGAGTTGCTACGAGTGCGGAGAGTTTGGGCATCACCGCAGGGAGTGTCCCCGTCTTGTTTCCGGATCTTATCAGCAGAGAGGGCAGCCCTCGTCATCCGGTCCTTCTGCTTCGAGCACTCGCCCGCCGGCCTAGGGGTGAGGGTCGACGCGCTAGGGGTCGCCCTCGGGGGAGGCCGATCAGGCGGTCAGGCTAGATGCTATGCTTTTCAGGGCCGATCTGAGGCTGTTACTTCTGATGCTGTCATTACAGGTATTATTTCAATCTGCCACGGAGATGCCTCGGTATTGTTTGATCCCGGTTCTACTTATTCTTATGTGTCTACATATTTTGCTCCTCATTTGGGCACGACCCGAGGGAGTCTTGAGCTGCCAGCGCATGTATCTACCCCGGTAGG
Organism: Nicotiana noctiflora; assembly: GCA_032618575.1. Classification (NCBI taxonomy): domain Eukaryota; kingdom Viridiplantae; phylum Streptophyta; class Magnoliopsida; order Solanales; family Solanaceae; genus Nicotiana; species Nicotiana noctiflora. The sequence continues at coordinate 11,993 of JASVEL010009041.1, read as the reverse complement.
GGATACTATTGTTGTGGACCACGTATACCGGTCCTGTTTGGTCACTATTGGGGGTCTGGAGACCCGAGTGGACCTGTTGCTTCTCAGCATGATTGATTTTGATGTTATATTGGGCATGGACTGGCTATCTCCATGTCATGCTATTCTGGACTGTCATGCTAAGACAGTCACCTTGGCTATGCCGGGCATTCAGAGGATCGAGTGGCGAGGCACGACTGAGTATGTACCTAGCAGGGTAATATCTTTCCTTGAGGCCCAACGAATGGTTGGGAAGGGATGTCTCTCTTATTTAGCATTTGTGCGGGAGGTCGAGGCCCAGACTCCCAGTATTGATTCTGTTCCCATTGTGCGAGACTTTCCTGATGTGTTTCCCTCAGACCTGCCGGGCATGCCGCCGGACAGGGATATTGATTTTTGTATCGATTTGGTGCCGGGCACTCAGCCTATTTCTATTCCTCCGTATCGTATGGCACCAGCTGAGTTGAAGGAATTGAAGGAGCAGCTCCGGGAACTCCTAGATAAGGGGTTCATTCGGCCGAGTGTGTCGCCGTGGGGTGCACCGGTCCTGTTTGTTAAGAAGAAGGACGGATCTATGAGGATGTGTATTGACTATCGGCAGCTAAACAAAGTAACAGTGAAGAATAAGTATCCTCTTCCTCGTATTGATGATTTATTTGATCAGCTCCAGGGAGCTAGGGTGTTCTCGAAGATTGATCTTCGTTCGGGCTACCATCAACTGAAGATTAGAGAGTCCGACATTATGAAGACTGCATTCAGGACCAGATATGGTCACTATGACTTCCTTGTGATGTCTTTTGGGCTGGACCAACGCCCCAGCAGCATTTATGCATCTGATGAACAGTGTATTCAGGCTGTATCTTGATTCATTTGTGATCGTATTCATTGATGACATACTAGTCTACTCTCGTAGCCAGGAGGAGCATGCTCGGCACTTGAGCATGGTGTTACAGAGATTGAGAGAGGAGAAGCTGTATGCCAAGTTCTCCAAATGTGAGTTCCGGCTTGAGTCCGTGGCATTCTTAGGGCACGTGGTGTCCTGTGATGGTATTCAGGTAGATCCGAGGAAGGTCGAGGCAGTGCAGAGTTGGCCCAGACCGACCTCAGTTACTGAGATCCGTAGCTTTCCGGGATTGGCAGGGTATTATCGCCGATTCGTTCAGGGGTTCTCTTCTATTGCTTCACCCTTGACTAGATTGACTCGGAAGGGTGTTCCTTTCTTATGGTCCGAGGAGTGCGAGGAGAGCTTTCGGAAGCTCAAGACAGCACTGACCACAGCACCAGTCTTGATTCTACCGACAAGCTTCAGGTTCTTATACTGTATATTGTGATGCCTCAGGAGTGGGCATTGGTTGTGTGTTGATGCAGGAGGGTAGGGTCATTGCTTATGCCTCTCGTCAGTTGAAGCCCCACGAGAAGAACTACCCTGTTCATGATTTGGAGCTAGCAACCATAGTTCATGCCTTGAAGATTTGGAGGCATTACCTGTATGGTGTCTCATGTGAGGTGTTCACGGATCATCGCAGCCTTCAGCACTTATTCAGACAGAAGGACCTTAATTTGAGACGGCGGAGGTGGTTGGAGTTGCTTAAGGACTATGATATCACTATTTTGTATCATCCGGGGAAGGCCAATGTGGTGGCCGATGCCTTGAGTCGGAAGGCGGTTAGCATGGGCAGCTTAGCTTTCATCCCAGTTGGGGAGAGGCCTTTTGCTTATGATGTTCGGGCCCTAGCCAATCGGCTAGTGAGATTAGATATTTCGGAGCCGAGTCGAGTGTTGGCTTGTATTGCTTCTCGATCTTCCTTATATGATCGCATCAGAGAGCGACAGTATGCTGACCCACATTTGCTTGTCCTTAAGGACAGAGTGCAGCATAATGATGTCAGAGATGTGACTATCGACAGTGATGGTGTTTTGAGGATGCAGGGCCGTATATGTGTGCCCAATGTTGATGGTTTGCGGGAGTTGATACTTGAGGAGGCACACGGTTCGCGGTACTCTATTCACCCAGGTGCCGCAAAGATGTACCAAGACTTGAGACAGCACTACTGGTGGAGGAGAATGAAGATGGATATTGTTAGGCATGTAGCTAAGTGCCTCAATTGCCAGCAGGTCAAATATGAGCATCAGAGACCGGGCGGTGTTCTTTAGCGTATGGTTATTCCCGAGTGGAAATGGGAGAGGATCACCATGGATTTTGTTACTCGGCTTCCTCGGACAGCGAGGAAGTTTGATTCTGTGTGGGTGATTGTGGATCGGCTGACTAAGTCCGCACATTTCATCCCGGTTAGTACTACTTACTCATCGGAGCGGTTGGCAGTGAGCTTTATTCGGGAGATTGTCAGGTTGCATGGAGTCCCAGTGTCTATTATATCTGACAGAGGCACTCAGTTCACTTCTCAGTTTTGCAGAGCATTTCAGCGAGAGATGGGTACGAGGGTTGAGTTGAGTACAACATTTCACCCCCAGACAGACGGGCAATCTGAGCGTACTATTCAGATCCTGGAGGATATGTTGCGAGCATGTGTGATTGACTTTGGTGGTTCGTGGGATGAATTCTTACCACTTGCCGAGTTTGCCTACAACAACAGCTACCAGTCGAGTATTCAGATGGCCCCGTACGAGGCATTGTATGGCAGACGGTGTAGATCTCCCGTCGGATGGTTTGAGTCAGGTGAGGATAGATTGATAGGGACTGAGTTAGTTCAGGATGCTCTGGATAGAGCAAAGTTGATCCAGGAGAGGCTTCGTACAGCACAGTCTCGTCAGAAGAGTTATGCGGACCGTAGAGTTCGAGAGTTGTCTTTCATGGTTGGTGACAGAGTATTGTTGAAGATTTCACCTATGAAGGGTGTCATGAGGTTCGGGAGGAAAGGGAAGTTGAGTCCCAGGTATATTGGCCCTTTTGAGATACTCGGGAGAGTTGGAGAGGTGGCATATGAGTTAGCCTTGCCACCCAGTTTATCCAGCGTTCATCCGGTATTCCATGTGTCTATGCTCCGGAAGTACATTGGAGATCCGTCTCATGTATTAGATTTCAGCACCATCCAGCTTGATGGTGATCTATCCTATGATGTGGAGCCTATTGCTATTTTGGGTCGTCAGGTGAGAAAATTGAGGTCCAAGGAGATTGCATCGGTTAAGGTTCGGTGGAGAGGTCGACCCGTGGAGGAGGCTACTTGGGAGGTTGAGCAGGAGATGCGGAGCAGATACCCTCAGCTATTTGAGACTTCAGGTATGTTACTTGACCCGCTCGAGGACGAGCGTTTGCTTAAGAGGGGAGAATGTGACGACCCGGCCCGTCGTCACGGGAATTACCACCCCGTTATGTTGTAATTACATAATTCATGCTTTTATATAAGTGTTAGAGTCTACCGGGGGAGTTAGGAGTGAAATTAAATTGGAAATGAGGCATATAGCCTTTTTGGAGGAAGCTTGAATAAGGAAAGTCAACCCGGAGTTGACTATTTGGTTATAGGGCTCGGAATCGGATTCTGATGATTCGGTTAGTTCCGGAAGGTGATTTGTGACTTAGGGGAGCGATCGGAATTGAATTTGGAGGCCCGGTGTAGAAATAGGCTTGAATTGGCTAAGGTTGAATTTTGGCGAAATCCGAACGGTAGGTGAGATTTTGATCCGGGAGTCGGAATGGAATTCCGACAGTTGCAGTAGCTCTGTTAGGTGATTTTGGATGTGCCTGCAAAATTTCAGGTCATTCGGACGTCGTTTGGTCGGGTTTTTCATCAAATGTGTAATTCGGAAAGTTTTAAGAAATTTAGGCTTGAATCCGTGTGTAATTGGTGATTTTGATGTTTAGGATGGTGTTTTTATGATTGGAACAAGTTCGTATCGTGTTTTGGGGTATGTTGGTGGTTTTCGTTGGGGTCCCGGGGCCCTCGGGGTGAATCCGGACCATCATCCGGCACTTTGGAACAAGGAATGGTCTGCTGTAAATTGCAGACCACTGGGCACCAGTTAAGCCTTCGCGTTCGCGAGGGCTAGGCCCGCGTTCACGTAGGCTGAGGGAAAATGGTCATCGCGTTCGCGAGGGCGCTGCCGCGTTCGCGTAGGCTGGGGCCAGTTGGCCATCGCGTTCGCGAGGTAACATGCCGCGTTCGCGAAGGAGAAGGTTGGAACGCATCGCGTTCGCGTGGGTGAAGGACGCGGACGCGTAAGAGGAAAAGACGAAGCATCGCGTTCGCGTGGTATGGGACGCGAACGCGTAGAGGAAAAATCCGGGCTAGGAAGATTGGTCTTCGCGAACGCGTGACTTTACGTCGCGTTCGCGATGAAGGAACGGAGCAAGGCATCGCGTTCGCGTGGAGACCATCGCGAACGCGTAGGGTAAAATCGTCTGGCAGTGAATTAAAATCACAGAACAGAGGGCTCTCGGGTTCATTAACCCAAAACGCCATTTTTGAGTTCTAGGGAGAGAAACTCACGGGAATTGCTGGTAATTCATCGGGGATTCGTTGGAGGTAAGTTTTGTGGCTTAATTACATCATTTTTACATGAAATCCTTGGTTAAATCCCTGTAAATGGAAGATTTAAGGTGGGTTTGAGCCCTAGGCCTAAATTTAAGAAAAACACTGATTTGAGTGGGCAAATGGAGTCCGATTTTGGTAAAATTTATATGCCTAGACTCGTATCGAGATGAGGATTCCGAATATGTAAATTTTGTAATTTTTCGACAAGTGTACCAAAAGTCGGGTTTTGATATAAATTGGGTTATTTCGAATGAATTTCGTGAAATTAGCGTATATTGATGCATTCTCTATGACTTTGAGCAGATTTGGCATCCGAGGAGATTGAATTGCGAGGCAAGCGCAAGGCGGATTGAAGCTTCTACCGGTTCGAGGTGAGTGGTAGTAGTAAACAATGCACCGAGGGTTTGAAACCCCGTACTAGCACTTTACAGTGCTATATTGAGATGAGACACGCGTTCTATGACGGGCGTGGTGACATTGTGATAGGGGGTTCGGACTTAGTCTTTCCCGGCTAATAGAATACTGTGTTGTACAACTGTTAATAATGTTATAACCGTACCATTGGGCTAATAGCCATGTTTGGGGCCTTGTGCCGATCTGTTAGAGCATTAGGGAACCTATAGAGCTAGGTGACCTTTACATCGTGTTGGAAATATACACTCAGCCATAACTCTAGCTGCATAGCATAATATGAGACCGTACTAGATGTGTACATTGAGAGAGATTATCTAGGGTGGAATTCCTGTTCTAGCTGAGTGGGCTCGAATGGCCAAGTTTATACCGATTGAGATGAGATAGGGTCGAGGACCCAGCTAGGAGATGTTATATTGGGCCCGAAAGGCCAAGTCTATATTAACCTGAGACAGGGTCAACGACCCATTGTGATATATTATATTGGGCCCGAGAGGCCAAGTACATACTGGACCGGGATAGGGTCGAGGACCCATTATGAGGTATTATGCATATAGATACCTATTTTGGATCGGACCGCACGCCGCAGTAATATGCATGTGATATACGTGTAATATACATGTGGGACGGACCGCACGCCGCGGTATTACTGCGCTCGGGCTGTAGGAGCCCTTCGAGTCCGAGTCCGCACACATTCCGGTGAGCGCCGGTATATTATGGGATCGGGCCGCACGCCGCAGCGAGATATATGTTGGATCGGACCGCACGCCGCGGTGATATATGGTGGACCTGGCTGCACGCCATAGCACCATAGCGCTTGGGCCTAGGGAGCCCCTCCGAAGTCCGTATACACCCCCAGTGAGCGCCGTCGACGTTAAATGGAGCGGGCTGCGCGCCGCAGCGGTATATGTATTGGAGCGGGCTGCACGCCGCAGCATTATACTTAATCATATCCTACTATTTACTTAGATATTTATACATTATAGATATAAGTATATGCCTTTATATGTCGAGATGGCCGTACACCGTAGGGGTACGAGCGAGGGTTAGTTCAGTGTGGAATCTTGTAGAGATAAACGTAGATTGGAGGTTAAAGTACTACTATAGTGATGACGTACTTGTGAAGGTTGCCTTAGAACTGCTAAGTGATAGCACAGGAGTTCTTACTTTCAGTTATTATTTATTATTATTACTCACTGAGTTGAAATATACTCACCCCACTCCCTGCACTTTTTGGCAGATTCACAAGTTCAGTAGGGCAGTTGAGCTATCGCAGCAGCTTCGTTATTATTATCCCGAGGAGACTTCGAGGTAGCTGCCGACGTCTGCAGGACCTGATCTCTTCCTCTTTATCATTTTGTTGATTTCCTATTTGTCTAGACTTGGTTGTATTAGGATGCTATTCTGTAGAGGCTCAGTCTCGTGGCACCACGATATGTTTGGGACCGTATTTTGTATGTTTTGACGTTTCGATTATCACCTGTTATGACTAACTACTGTTTAAGTTTAATTTATTTAATAATTGGCTGGATAAAGGGATAATATGGTCGGGCTTGCCTAGCATTGTGTTGGGCGCCATCACGACCAGGGTTTGGGTCGTGACAGTTGTAAAGCTATTTATTGTTTATTTTATGTATGTGATTAATGTGTAAATAGTTTGTTAGTCACCAAAGTGACCAAACTAGATTATTTAAAATACCCACATGCATAAAATTTTATGATATTTATTTTATGTATGCATTTATGTTTATATAGTTTGTTAGTCACCAAAGTGGCCAAACTAGTATGTTCATGAAAAGTTTGTATACATAAAATTATTGTTTATCCTTAAAATTAATGAAATGCCTAATAAAAATAGATGGATAAATGAAATTTCACTATTGCTAGAACTTAAGGATTTACCCAAAGGTGAATCAATTATTCTATGAATAGTGAATATGATGAGGTAAAATTAATATTTTTAGTCAAATATATATTGTTTGTCCAAAGATGGCATATATATTTGGTTAAAAATATTTAAATACCTATTAAATACTAAATGGCATTTAAATTATGATAGTGTGTCGTAGTATTTACCCAAAGGTGAACTGCGATATGCTTTAATTGTTTTGTTGAATCCATATTGATTTGTGAGCATGTGTTATCTATTTTGCAGCTATTCCTTTTCATTCGCTTGCTTCATCTGTTACTATGTTCAATGGATTGAACTTCTCTGAATGGCGTGAGCAAGTCCAGTTCCACTTAGATGTGATGGATCTTGACTTGGCTCTGCTGAATGATAAGCCCGCTGCCATTACTGATTCGAGCAGTGCGGATGAGAAGTCATTCCATAAAGCATGGGAACGCTCTAACAGGCTAAGCCTTATGTTTATGCGAATGAATATTGCCAACAACATTAAGAGTACTATTCCACAAACAGAAAGTGCCAGGGAATACCTGAAGTTTGTGGAAGAACGTTTTCGTTCTGCAGATAAGTCTCTCGCTGGTACACTAATGGCTGAACTCACGACCATGAAGTTTGATGGGTCGTGTAGTATGCAAAATCATATCATCGAGATGACTAACATTGCAGCAAGACTTCAGACCTTGGGGATGAAAGTGGATGACTCCTTCTTGGTTCAGTTTATTCTGAACTCGTTACCTCCTAAGTATGGACCTTTTCAAATTAACTATAACACTATTAAGGATAAGTGGAATGTTAGTGAATTGTCCAATATGCTTACTCGGGAGGAGTCAAGACTTAAGAAACAAGGGAGTCATTCAATTAACCTCATGGGTCAAGGAGCTGGTAAAGGACTTAAAGTAACGGCCAACAAGTTTAAGAAGAAGAAAGCACCTGCTAATGCTCAACAGGATGCTAACAAGGAACGTAAGGCAGATACGTGTCGTTTCTGTCACAAAGAAGGACACTATCAGAAAGATTGCCCGAAACGTAAAGCTTGGTTCGAAAAGAAAGGTACAATTAGTGCTTTTGTATGTTTCGAATCAAATTTAGTAGAAGTTCCTAATAATACTTGGTGGCTTGATTCTGGTGCAACTGCTCATGTATCTACTACGTTGCGGGGATTCCTTACGATCCAAACCACAAATCCAAATAAGGATTTCTTGTTCATGGGAAATCGTATGAAGGCTCCAATTGAAGGCATAGGGACTTATCGTTTGATCATGGAGACTGGACGTCACCTTGATCTATTACAGACTCTTTATGTACCTTCAGTTTCTAGGAATTTGATTTCTCTTTCAAGACTTGATGTTTCTGGATTTGATTTAAAGTTTGGAAATGGATGTTTTAATTTATATAAAAATGCTATTTTATATGGTTATGGTTTTCTTAGTGATGGTTTATATAAATTGAAACTCGATATTGGTTTTTCTGAATCCCTTCTTAATGTTCAACATAATGTTGGAATTAAATGTAGTTCACTAGATGAAAGTTTTGCTTACTTGTGGCACAGACGTTTGGGTCATATATCCAAAGAAAGGTTAGAGAGATTAGTAAAGAATGAGATTCTTCCGGATCTAAATTTTACTGATCTTACTATATGTTTGGATTGCATTAAGGGAAAGCAAACCAAGCATAGTAAGAAAGGTGCCACAAGAAGCACCCAGCTTCTTGAAATTATACACACCGATATTTGTGGACCCTTTGATGTTCCATCTTTTGGTGGAGAAAAATATTTTATCACCTTTATCGATGATTTTTCACGTTATGGATACATCTATTTGCTGAAAGAAAAATCTCAAGCAGCAGATGCTCTCAAGGTGTTTGTTAATGAGGTTGAAAGGCAATTAGATAAAAAGGTGAAAATTATTAGGTCGGATAGAGGTGGTGAATATTATGGAAAATATAATGTGTCAGGACAATGTCCAGGTCCATTTGCAAAGTTCCTCGAGGAACGTGGCATATGTGCACAGTATACTATGCCAGGAACACCTCAACAAAATGGTGTTGCAGAAAGGCGTAATCGAACACTTATGGACATGGTTAGGAGCATGATAAGTAATTCCTCGTTACCCAAATCATTGTGGATGTATGCTCTTAAAACCGTTGTATATTTATTAAACAGGGTTCCTAGTAAGGCAGTTCCAAAGACCCCTTTTGAACTGTGGACAGGAAGGAAACCTAGTTTAAGGCACCTGCATGTTTGGGGTTGCCCAGCGGAAGCTAGAGTCTATAATCCACAAGAAAAGAAATTAGATTCTCGAACAATAAGTGGTTACTTTATTGGTTACCCAGAGAAATCTAAAAGGGTATGTGTTTTACTGTCCAAACCATAGTTCAAGAATTGTTGAAGCCGGAAATGCAAGATTCATTGAGAATGGTGAAGTTAGTGGGAGTGTTGAAAAGCAAAGTGTGGAAATTAAAGAGGTAAGGGTCAATATTCTATTACCCAGAAATATGCCTACTTCCACACAAATACAAAATATTGTTCCAGTTGTTGAAGAACACTTTGACAACACCGAGCAACATTTGGATGAAACACTTCATGAAGAAACTAACTCACAAATATATGACACAAACGAACCACAAGAAATTCCATTAAGAAAATCTCAAAGAGTTAAAAAATTGGCTATTTTGGATGATTACGTGGTTTATTTGCAAGAGTCAGATTTTGATATTGGTCTTAATAAGGATCCGGTTTCATTTTTACAAGCCATAGAAAGTAATGAGTCTGACAAATGGATTGATGCCATGAAGGAAGAGTTAAAATCCATGGAATACAATAAAGTCCGGGATCTCGTTGAATTGCCTGAAAGTTCTAAAAGAATCGGGTGTAGATGGGTCTTTAAGACCAAACGCGATTCAAATGGCAATATTGAGAGATATAAAGCCAGACTTGTTGCCAAGGGTTATACTTAGAAAGGAGGCATTGATTATAAAGAGACATTTTCACCGGTCTCAAAGAAAGACTCGTTAAGAATTATTATGGCTTTGGTGGCTCATTATGATTTGGAGTTACACCAAATGGATGTGAAAACTGCCTTTCTTAATGGAGATCTCGAGGAGGAAGTGTATATGGACCAACCAGAGGGTTTCGAACCTAAAGGGAAAGGTCAAATGGTGTGTAAACTGAAAAAGTCAATATATGGACTTAAACAAGCCTCACGACAATGGTATATAAAGTTCAATGATACCATAACATCTTTTGGATTTGTGGAAAATACCGTTGATCGGTGTATATACCAAAAGATCGGTGGGAGCAAGTTTATATTTTTAGTCTTCTATGTTGATGATATTCTATTTGCTGCTAATGACTTAGGTATATTGCGTGAGACTAAAGATTTTCTCTCTAAGAATTTTGAAATGAAAGATATGGGTGAGGCATCCTATGTGATAGGAATAGAAATATTCCGTGATAGATCACAAGGATTATTGGGATTGTCTCAGAAAGGCTATATCGAAAGAATTCTTGAGAGATTTAACATGAATAATTGTTCAGCAGGAATTGTTCCAATTCAAAAAGGGGACAAATTTAGTCTCATGCAATGTCCTAAGAATGATGTAGAGCGAAAGAAATGGAATCAATTCCTTACTCTTCTATTGTTGGCAGTCTGATGTATGCTCAGACTTGCACAGGACCGGATATTAGCTTTGCGGTCGGAATGTTAGGAAGATATCAGAGTAACCCGGGAATTGATCACTGGAAAGCTGCAAAGAAAGTTTTGAGGTACCTGAAAGGAACGAAGGATTACATGCTCATGTATAGGAGATCCAAGCATTTGGAAGTTGTTGGATACTCGGATTCAGATTTCGTTGGATGTATTGACACTAGAAAATCCACGTTTGGTTATTTGTTCCAATTAGCTTGAAGGAGCAATATCGTGGAAGAGTGCCAAACAGTCTGTCATTGCTACATCCACGATGGAAGCAGAATTTGTGGCATGTTTTGAGGCCACGATTCATGCATTATGGCTGCGAAACTTTATTTCAGGACTTGGGGTTGTCGACACCATTACCAAGCCGCTGAAAATTTATTGTGATAATTCTACAGCGGTATTCTTCTCCAAGAATGATAAGTACTCCAAAGGTGACAAGCATATGGAATTAAAGTACTTTACGGTCAAGGAGGAAGTTCAGAAACAAAGAGTGTCACTTGAGCATATTAGAACAGATCTCATGATTGCAGATCCGTTAACGAAAGGTTTACAACCAAAGATATTTAAAGAACATGTACATAGAATGGGTCTTGGTTGTATTTACGACTGATGTATTTATGATGTTTTGACACTTTGAGCTCATTTATATGTTTCTGATATACATTAGTGATTTCCTGTTTCTCGTAATGGTGTGCACATTATTATTTTGAGATATTACAGGATAAGTCTCAAGGAGACATTATTGTGGACCATAAAAATTTTATAGCTTATGAACTTGATACGGTAAATTACTAATGTTGTAGTATATGGAAGGGAGTATGTAGACAAATTATGTATAACCGCCATAACTCACATTTACTAGTTTATCGTATTATGGTATTTATGATGGACATTATAGAAGAGATTTATTTATGCGCAACTAATGTTCCTATATTAAATATTGATATTATGTGATTATTGGGCCAAGTGGGAGAATGTAAGTTATTTCTTATAAATAATGTGGCCCAATAAGTTAAGGCCCATAATTAATATTTAATTAATTAATAAATCTCATCCGTCCGATTGGTTACTTGATGGACGTACCAGATTAAATGAAAATCTCTATAAATTGGTCCTCTCCCCACCCATTAGGGTTACTGCTTTTCCTCTCTTCCATCCCTAAAGTCGGCGGTAACGAAAGCTAGGGCAAGGGGCGAGAAATCAATTACCATTAACGCTTCCGCTTAAAGATGATGGCTCACGATTCAGGTATGTTTTTTTTATGTCGATTATATGTAAGATTATCATGTTCAAGATCCTGGTAGAATTAAAGTTTATGCTTACACTTAATCTCCGATGGCTTCAGGTGGTACATGCTGTTGAAGATAAAGTTCCAGTTATATTTCATGGAGGAGTGAGGCGAGGAACAAACATATTGAAGGCTTTAGCACTTGGCATAAAAGATGTTCTAGTAAAGTTATTTGAAAGTTCTTACCT
>JASVEL010009040.1:0-123073 GCA_032618575.1 Nicotiana noctiflora | reverse complement strand
TACCAAGGGTCCGAACCGCGGCGAGCAAGCTCGCCGCGAAGAATTCTACGCATTCCTAACACATTATTCGGACCATGACACCACAGCTACTAGTTTTTATGCACAAAATTTTTACGGGGCCTTACATCCTCCCCCCCTTAAGATCATTCGTCCTCGAATGAGGATTTTGAAATAAATGAGTTTTGAAAGACATGATATGCAACCATCAAAATTTTGACTAACTCTTATATTTTAGAAAAATTTTGCCAGAGTTTCCTTTGTTTTATGGACATATCCACCTGTCAGAGGGCCCCCGAAACACATTACCAAACAACAATATACAACTACAACACTTTTCACAACTGGTATACACTTTCTTACCTCAACGAATGCACATATTCTATCACATTGTTACAATTGCACATAAACTAGTCACTTCAATGAATTCTTACCTTATTTACCCAATTTAACACACCATGTACACTTAACAAACCATTACCAATCTATACTTACTATTAGTTGTTTATTTAACACGCGAATCTTTCTAAGGCTTCCATTTATCAAGAAAGGCTCAAATGACCCAATGTGACAACACATTAAATTCATTACAAAATGAAGGAGACTTTACTAACACTAAGAGAGAAACGACTTAGACAAGATGACAGTTACTAGGAGTAGAAAGGTTACCTAATTTCTTCTAGGTTTGATCAAACAAATGGGGGTACTTTTCCTTCATCTCTTTTTCTGCTTCCCATGTGGCCTCCTCAACTTGTTGACTTCGCCACAATACTTTAACAGAGGCAACTTCCTTATTTCTCAACTTACGGACTTGCCTATCAAGAATGGCAACTGGAACTTCTTCATATGACAAATCTTCATTAACCTCTATAGCTTCGACTGGCATGATGGTGGATGGATCTCCAATCACTTTCTTCAACATGGACACATGGAATACCGGATGCACCGATGACATCTCAGGAGGCAACTCTAGCCTATAAGCAACTTGACCAATCCTTTGAACGATCCGATATGGCCCGACATACCTAGGACTCAATTTCCCTTTCTTTCCGAATCGCATGACTCCCTTCATAGGAGATACCCTCAAGAACACCCAATCATCGACTTGAAACTCCAAATCCCTTCGACGAATGTCCGCATAGGACTTTTGACGACTCTGTGCTGTTTTCATTCTCTCCTGAATAACCTTGACCTTTTCCATAGCGTTGTACACCATATCTGGCCCTAGCAATTCCGCTTCACCTACCTCAAACCACCCGATTGGCGATCTACATTTTCTCCCGTACAATGCCTCAAACGAGGCCATTCGAATGCTAGCATGATAGCTGTTATTGTAAGACAATTCTATCAGTGGCAAGTGTTCATCCCAATTACCTTTAAAATCTAAGACACAAGCCCGCAACATATCTTCAAGCGTCTGAATGGTCCGCTCGGCCTGACCATCGGTCTGTGGATGAAAAGCTGTGCTGAGATTCACCCGAGTTCCCAAACCTTGCTGAAACTTCTTCCAAAAGTTAGCTGTGAACTGAGCCCCGCGATCTGAGATGATAGAAAGTGGAGTGCCATGAAGCCTTACTATCTCCTCGATGTACAATCTTGCATATTGCTCCGCAGTATCAGTGGACTTGACAGGCAGGAAGTGAGCTGATTTGGTGAGTCGATCTACTATCACCCATATTGAGTCAAACTTACGCCGAGTGCGAGGTAACCCCACCACGAAATCCATATTGATCATCTCCCATTTCCACCTTGGTATTTCTATAGCTGAGTTAATCCACCAGGCCGTTGATGCTCGGCCTTCACTTGTTGACAGTTCGGACATTTAGCTACAAAGCCTACCACATCCCTTTTCATACCGTTCCACCAATAAATCTCCTTGAGATCGTGATACATTTTCGTTGAACCAGGGTGCACAGAATACCTGGAAGTATGAGCCTCTGCCATCACTCTTTCCCGAAGCTCGTCCACATCCGGAACACATAGCCTATCTTGACACCGCAATACACCATCTTCGCCGCTGAGTACAAATGCTGAGGTCTTGTCATTCATGACTGCTTCCTTCACCCGAACCAATGCTGGATCCATGAACTGTTTTTCCTTGATTTCCGCGACCAATGATGATTCTGCTCCATTATGCGCCAAGATATCCCCCTCGTCTGACGCCGAAATACGAACCCCCAAGCTGGCTAATTGGTAAACCTCTTGAGCCAGGTGTCTCTGATCCACACCCAAATGAGCCAAACTACTCATGGATTTTCGACTAAGAGCGCCGGCTACCACATTTGCCTTCCCTGGATGGTACAATATGTCCATATCATAGTCCTTGAGTAATTCTAACCACCGCCGCTGTCTCAGACTTAGCTCCTTCTGCTTGAACAAATACTGGAGGCTCTAGTGGTCTGAAAACACATCTACATGAACTTCATAAAGATAGTGCCGCCATATTTTCAAAGCAAACACAACAGCTGCAAGCTCCAAATCATGCGTTGGATAATTCTTCTCGTGATTCTTGAGTTGCCTGGAAGCGTAAGATATGACTTTCCCGTGCTGTATCAATACACATCCCAAACCAACCCTGGAGGCATAACTATTACCTTAACACTTTACATCATTAGTGGAACATCTTTATTATATTCCTCTTACATAAGACCTTCCTCGAATTGAGTTCCACTATAATTTCCTTGATGTGGTTACGATCCCATGTGAACAATTGCTACTAACTCTTCATAATTCTTAACCAAAGGCATTGCTGAATGAATTTTCTCATATGACCTCCTGTCTCAAATGAATAGCACTGGCTAACTTGCACACGTACGCTGAATAACACTAACTTGCACGTCATTGCATCGAATGTAAGGTAACATTGTGCTCTAACTTTCCTTAACCAACCTCTTCTCCCCATATGTGCATTATAGAATTTAAGAAATTGCACTACTTCCGCTGTGAAAATTCCTAGCATCCCTCCTTACGGTTAAACACCTCTCAAACGTATATCAACAACCTTTATATGCATATGACTTAGGAAGGGTCACTATCCCGAGAAGGGTATTCTCTGAAACTTTAAATCCTCCTCAATCCTTCAACAACAACTTTTGGTTTTACTCTTAACTGTAAGGCTTAGTCCCCCTAATTCTATCTCCGACGAGTAACTCGCCTCATTCCCCATGTTATAGTTATCAATGAAGTTCCCTGAGATTGCGGCTTAAGAGTTATCATGCTAAGCACGTCTAGTCCGTCACGAGTGTTCATCCTCTTTCCATCTATTCTGAACCTTTCATTCCCATCTTGATTTGTGGATAGTGCATAATTAATAGCTTTCTTGTTCCACACATTTGTCCGCCTCCTGTGAACTTGAAAAATCATTATGTCTTGTTTAATCATTTTACAGTACCACAAACTCACCAACGATAACCTCGCTTCCCATTGTGTGTAGACATGAACTATCTCTAGACCCCTTTAGTCGATATTCAGTGTCACCCATGTCGGTTGAATTGCGGTTAATCCCTTATAACTTTTATTAACACTTGTGCCCTAAGTGAGTCCACCATTCTGATGCAAACAAATTGTTTTAAATAACCATGACCATCTCAATTTAAAGGTTTTCTCCCCATTTCTTCTCACCTCATTCTTCCTAGTTAGTGAATAGCCACGCACTCTTCCATATATTACGTGGTCTCTTACCTTAGGTATTCCATCCGGCTCACCTCTTAACTCTTATTGGGACATATGTAGCAAGGAGTGTTCGTCTGAACATTATTTAACACTTATCTATTTGTAAGGCTCTTTAGAGGCTCTCTATCAAGCCCCAATTACCATCTTGGGTTGTCGTGGCAAAACATTCATTTCTCCCACTCGTTTTGGCTTTCTTAGTATCTCGAAACTTTGTTTAAATCACAAATCTATGATTAGCCCATTCTAGGAACTCACAATCTTTCACATTTGACATATAGTACCTCCTTGGGTCCCATTTATCCCGACCTTATGACAAGTAAAAGTCTCTTTACAAACATACTCTTATTTTCTAGAATCGTTGACCCTATCGGTCACATTGCCATGCGTGAAGAATTTACATTCCTTAATCTCTTTTCTAGACCATACATGTCTTCACCAAAATATTCAAATATTATAGCTACATGGTCTCGCTCTTGTTTCATTGTATTTAAGTGGCCTCACGATGGTCCTCCCTCTCCCACATGGGGAAAATGTCCTGGATCTCGACACAAGTCTTGAGTTTAGAAACTTTAGGGACAAATGCCTTATATATCTATCCCTCTTATATGTATACTCGACTATTAGGAAAGTTTAAGTCACCATGGTAATGATCTCATAAGTTCCCTTCTCCTATTCAGCCACGCAGGTATGGGATTCCAAGTCCCCACGTATATCCTTTATGTACATTTCTAGGTCCTTATAAAGTTCGTGAGGCAAGGGTCTTCTCGGCTAGGGTCCAATTGAGTCTCATTTCGTAACTTTTTACCTCCTGTGAGACACTTACACTCTCACCATTAATCTCATAGTCTTTCTCTCATATATCACGTGCTTATATAACCAATATTCTTTCACACCTTACAATCAATTATATACTTCTTGTACTAACCACGCGTGCTATTTAAGCTTACATATCAATCATCAAATCAATGCCTCTTCGTGCGGGTAATCACTTCTAATCCTTTCCCCAAATAAAGTATACTTGTAGTACTATGTACTTATACTATATATATTCATACAATTTATTCAACAAGATACATGTGCAATCTCCATAATACCCATGTATTTTCCCATTGGTCATGACATATGACAACACTACATGAAATAGACGAAAGAGCATTTAAACTTACCTTGAATCTCAACGCACGAGTTACAAAACAATCTTATAGTCAAGCTTTATCGCACGATTTGGAGTGTTGAAGAAGGGTAATATTCCTAAATGTCCGTGCAGCCCCCTACTTATATGATGTGGTCGACAACACATCTATAAAAAGGGCACTACTAGACACGTCTCCGAGACATCCTAGGACACTTTAAAACCTTAAGCTCTGATACCAAGTTTGTCACGCCCCAAATCGAGGGACATGACCGGCGCCTGACCGGGTTGCCCCAGTCAAGCGGACCTAGGTGCCTTTCATTCCCACGCGTTACCCCTGTGTTGATTGTTTCTCATTAACCAAATATTTTACCAATAATGACTGATTTCATAATGCATAAACATAACCATGTGATTGATTCACTAACAAGTTCATAATTTATATTTACAACGCCCCATACATATACATAGGCCACAATCCCACAGTTTACATGTCTATGGAGCCTCTAGGATACAAAAAGGAAATACAATACTTGCCGGGTAACAAGGCTCCGGCTATACCTTACAAAACCAAAATGAAATCTTAACAAAGGTGGCATGAACCACACAGGGCCCCAAGGAAGAAAGGGGCTCACCAAAACGGGCAGTGGAGGATGAAGATACTACTGCCGATGAGCTGAAGTGCCTGCTACTGATCCACCTACAATCATAACACGAATGTAGCGTCCCCGGCAAAAGGGACGTCAATACACTTGAATTGTACTGGTATGTATGGACAAACTTTGTCCCAAGTAAACTCAAGCCATTAAATTACATCAACAATTAATTAAGCCGGCTAACCATATTTCCACATTTTCCTCATTTCAAATAATTCTCAACACAAAGCACTTTCTACAATCAACCAATTTAACAATAACCAATCAATCACGTAAAGCACAAGTAGTCAAACAAAGGGGCAATCAGTGCCCCACAGGTTGCAAACTCTCCTGCTGTCTCCTTTCACAATTTCACATTTATTGATTTTTGTATCAATTTTCAATAGCGATTTCGATCGCGTTCCATCCTTATTGCCCCTGACCACCCTTATTACCTCGGCCACCCATATCACCCCAACCCACACCTTATTTCCCCACGTTGCGGCGCGCAACACGACCCCGCCTTACAGTTGAAAACACAACAATTTCAAAAAGCAGATAAGGTACTACACACAATTTCAACAAGTTCAAATAAGCAACTTACACATTGGTTCATGTTCTCAATTTCTTCTCAAGCCAATATCACAACCAAGTTACAAGTATTCCAAAATCAAAAGTGCCCACATAATCATGTTCCACAATTTACCACAATCAAGGTGTTTCAAATTCCTTCCACAATAAGCCAAATATGCCATCACAATGGTTGTTCCCCATTCTTTACCAATCTCAGTTACCTTTTTATCTTTCAATCCATATTTCATACCACACCACACGTAGTTCAACATCAATCAAATGCTCAACAAGGAAATCAAAGAATTACGTAAAATTTCTCAATTTGACACATGCCAAAACAATTCGCACATATTTGGGCGATTTTACAAGAATCAAAATTAGCCATACATACCTGGTGATGATTTTTCCTCCTACTTTATGCTTACCCAAGATATCCTACTCTTGCCAACCTTGTTCTTGAAGACTCTTACTTCTACTCACTTCTTTTACTAGAAATCAAGTTCAATAATCATGCATGAGTGTAAAAATTCTATTTTTAAAAGCTATTATATGCAAACCTCTCTTTACCCAATTAAAACTGAAAATCAAAGAAAATAGTTAGGGTTTTTACCTTGAAAAGATTGGGGAAGTTGAATCCTTGCCCTAAGATCCCTTGGAATTAAGGTAGTTGGAACAATCCTTGAAGATGCAAGATTTCTCTCTCTAAAAACCCTCTCTTCTCTCTCTAATTTTTGGTGAGATGATATGATAAAATGAAGAAGAAGTGTGTTATATTAAAGAAGAGATCGGGTCAAAATGTTACAAAAATCTGGGCCGGGGTCAAATATGCGGTCACTATGCGACCGCAGAATCCACATGCGGTCCGCAAAGTGACCGCAAAAATGGCCTCAAAGTTATGCAGGTTCTGTTAAGGAATGCGGCCAAAATGCGGTCCGTATGTTTGATCTGCAGTCACAAAAATGCACCGCAGATTTGATATGCGATCGCACATCGACCGCACTTTTGACAGATTTTTGGGAAACTCTCTGGAACGATTTGCGGCAAGAATGCGGTCCGCATGTCAGGGTTTGCGGTCGCATTCTTGACCGCATATTTGACATTTTTCGGAAAAATTAATTCTCTACATTTTTGAAACTTAAATCACTACCAAGGGTCCGAACCGCGGCGAGCTTGCGAGCCGCGAAGAATTCTACACATTCCTAACACACTATTCGGACCATGACACCACAGCTACTAGTTTTTATGCACAAAATTTTTACGGGGCCTTACAATTTCGCCACACATGCATCACAATATTCCCACCTTATTCCGCCACATGTGCCATATAAATATATAATATAACCCGCCTTATTACACCGGATGTGCAAAACATCAATAGCATGAAACAACACGACAAAGACCTCGTGTAAATCCACAACAACAATCGCACGGTAAAGACCTCGTGCATCATGGTACCAACAACCACACAGTAAAGATAGCATCCTAACAAGGAAAATCAATAAAAGAAATAATAACATCCCGGCAAAGGGATTCAACAATAACTAATAAAGTCGCGGAACACCAAGGAAAAACACAATAACCTGAATGACAATCGAGACATAACAAACACATAACAACTACACTTATACCTCAACAATTGGAAATATAATATAATTGCACAAGGTTATAGATAACTTACAATCTAGTAGTATGAATCAGTAAGAGTAGATGGCGAAAATATGAGTAAATGGCGAAACCCTCGAGTTTGGGAATTAAATCTGTCTATCCAGTGATTTGTCCTATGCGATCGCAAGAGTAGAAATGCGATCACTTAGAGTAAAATTTGGAGGCCAAGAAATAAGCCTATGCGATCACAGGATGTGCATTGCGATCGCACAAGAGAGGAAAATATAACTATGCGATCGCATAGAAATAATTGGGACCCTCTGGAAAATACACTATGCGATTGTGAAGGTGATGATGCAATCGCATACAAGGGATTAATGCTGCCCAAAATTTATTCTATGCGATCGTGGGAGAAGCAATGCAATCACATAGAAGGAAATACCAGATATCAGATCAGCAGTTCAAAAAGGGGAAAAATGATCCGTAGCCCATCCGAACCACACCCGAGGCCCCCAGGACCCTGTCTAATCACACACACAAGTCATATAACCTAACGCAGACTCGCTCAAAGCTTCAAATCACATAAGACAACATCGAAACGACGAATTGAAGAAAAATCAAGCTTATTAACTTCCTAATATTTAAAATAACGAACCTCATGCCGAAACCTTATCAATTCAACTCGGAATGATGCCAAATTGTGTAGACAAGTCCAAAATGAAATAACGGAGCTACATAATCTTCCGGAATTAAATTCTGACCCTCGGATCAATAACTTACTATCGGACCAGAAACTTCAAAAATTCAAACTTCGGTATTTCAAGCCTAATTAAGCTACGAACCCCCAAAATTCATTCTCAACACGCTCCCAACCCCAAAATCACCTAAAAGAGCTAACGGAACTATCGGATTTCCATTCCGATGTCATTTTCACACTGTTCCAAATACACGCCATTTTTCAACTCTTAAGCTCCCATCTAGGGACTAAGTGTCCTAGAACATATCCGGATCCTAACACCAAACATCCCGGCAACTCAAAATAACATAAATAAAATTATGTGAGGCAGTTATTAGGGGATCGATGCATAAATTCTAAAAACGATCGTCGGGTCGTTACAAAAGCAATTGTTAAAGCCTATATACATTGAAAACACTGTCTTTAAAATAAAAGCAGCTGCTTTTAGTGGCTATTTATGCACTTCGCCCCTTTCTTTAAGAAAAACATGCCTTTTCCAACTTTGGCCAACATCAAAGGTATGGAAGTGCTTTAATCTCTTTCGGGAAAAGGAAAATTTATAGCTACTCTCAAAATAATAGCCAAAAAATGTATATTTTTACGTTTCTATATGTTATATATTAAAATTATATAAATTTGATACACTTTTCGGTTACTTAATATAAATAGTTTCAGGCATGGACTAAAAGTGAAAAAATCCCCCCCCCCCCCCGTCCTCTCCAATATACCAAAACTCCATTATTTTTAATTTCCATGTTTAATCCACATAAATTATTCAACCTCCAATTGAATGCTACAAGAAATAAAACTAACATTGTGTTATAGATAGTTGTGATATATTAAACTATCGGCGAAACTAACATTTAGAATACGATTTCAGCCGCACTTAATAACTTTGGTCCTACTCTTGTATTTATCTTGAGTAGTTTATTAAATATTTAATAATTATTAATTTAGAATACAGTGACTTATAGTTACTTAAATCACAAATCCTTAAGCTTCAAATTCTGGATCCATTTATTTTTCATACTATAACTTATCCAATTCTAGTTGTCACTCACCAGGAAATTTAAAATCTATACTAATGTTGTCAAAAAGAGTTCTAACAAACTTAGAAATCTATGTAATCAATATCAGAAAATATTAAACAATCAGATTTTTTGTGAAAATTTCAAAATTTTCCCACACCATCACTCTACTATTGCTATATCAAAATCGGGCTATGATACTATTTGTTGGGCTCAACCAGCCCAAGGATACTCTTAACATGATGTACTATTCACTTTGAGCATATATCGTATGGTTTTCTTCAAAGACCTTATTCCATTAAGAGACCCCTATGCATAACTCTAGCCTAACGACATCACTCTGCCATCGTCATACCAAAACTGATATGTGATACCAGTTTTTGGGCTCAACCAGCTCATGTTTACTTAACATGGCCTCATACTTTCCGCTTTGCACCAAGCCCGCACAATATTCATCAAAAGGCCTCACTTTATTAAGAGATTCATGCACCTTATACGTAGACTCCCAATATTTTTATCTATCAATGTTTTGTGTTTTATAATTTATTCTTTTATGAAAACAAAAAATGGGCAACTTGAAGCATTTGGCTGTTAGCGGGAGCTATGAGTTAACAAAAACACCTAATTTTTTTTGATTTTCCAAACTTGAAGACAGTGAGTTTAATTGGGTGTAAGAATTTGGAAGAGGTTCATCCCTCTCTTGGACATTGCAGAATGCTTAAAAAATTGGATTTGAGGGGTTGTAGCAAACTTAAGAAGCTTCCAAAATTTGTTTCCCTGCAATCTCTTGAAACTCTCAACCTTGAAAGATGCAAAAGTTTAGAAAAAATTCCAAAAGTCTGTGGAAATATGTTGCGCTCGTCAACACTGACTGTAGAATCCCAATGGATAAGAAGCTTATCCCGGTCTCTCACCGGGCTGAGCTATTTAAAACTGCAAGATTGATTGTGAAGTTATTGATAGTATTACGGACACTATTACTCTGAATCTTAAATCTCTCTGGATTGAAGGTTGCAATAAAGTTGCAACGCTCCCCTTATCTCTTGCAGTTCAAAATAAGCTTATTGAGTTACTTGTACATAACTGTGGCATCTTAAAGAAGCTTCAAAGCTCCATTCAGATGGAATCCTTAGAATATCTCCGATTCAAAAATTGCCCAAAATTAGATATATTTTTATAAATCATGGGAGATATGCATCGCTTATCAAAACTGAACCTACGATATACTGGGATTAGAGAATTTCCTTTATCTATTGGAAATTTGAGCGGCCTCAGTTGTCTTGATTTGAATGATTGTGAATATCTTGTAAGTCTACCAGACACCTTCTGTAATTTGTCCAAGCTTAAACATCTTGTTCTACGCCATTGGATAAAGCTAGAGAAGATTCTAGAAAATATTGGTGATCTACAACAGTTAAGGTTACTTCATGCAAGAGAAACTGCAATCTCTCAACCAGTACCTCTCTTGATCGTGAAGCTTGGCCGATTGAGGATGTTAGAATTCTCAAGTTTAGTTTTGCGTCAAGTATCAACTTTATCCTCCTTGACATATCTTTGTCTTAATAATTGCATATTTTGGGTAAACTTCATGAGGATCTGGGATGTTTATCCTCCTTGAAAGGTCTTGAGCTTCGTAATTCCAATATTGGATCTTTTCACTCATTGGAATACTTGGATTTAAGTGAAAGCAATATTTCTTGTTTACCCAAAAGCATCAACAAACTCTTACGCCTTACATGCCTGAACGTGAAATTCTGTAAGAGGCTTATTGAACTGCCATGAAAGCTACCCCCAAATTTTGTGTGCCTCCATCCAGATGATCAGTTAGCCGTGAAGAACATCAGAGATGTACTAATTAACTATGTTAAGTTGCAAAGGATCTCAATTTCTCAATGCACTGAATGCAAACCTGCCAAAACTAACAAAAATTTATTGAAGTTCATAGGTCGTTTTCTCCGGACATTTATTCAGGTTTGTATCTCTCCCTTCACATTTATAGATGTTGATTATTGTCAATTGATTTATAATAATGATTTCTGTTGCAGTGCCACTTTCATCAACGGGAACATATTCACATTTCTTTTCCTCTAGGCAGAAAAACTCCAGAATCGTTTGTTAATTAGTTCTCAATTAATATGAACTCATCTTGGTACATTGATAAATTCATGGGGTTTTTGACATGTTGCCATGTTAGTAATCCAATTCATGCATCAGCTTTGAACTGCAAATTATCAGACCGCGAAAGAAAATATTACTTGCATTGTTGCATTACGCAATATGAGTTCCCTCACGATGCTTCTTTTCTAAGTATCGTATACATACCATTTAAAGTATTTTCGGATGCTTCTGGAAGTAAAGAAGGGAAGAGCCCAAATGATTATTGCCTATTTTAGGTATCCAATCCAGTTGCAACATGTTGGAAAAATTTACCTGGATTATGTGAATCAATGACGAATATATGGAGAAGGATGCAACCAGTGACTCAAAGTTCCCAACACTTCCTAATTAAGCAAACGGATAATGCAGTGACAATAGAACCTCGTTGCTCTATGGCATTTGAACTACTAGAGCCATCACACACTTGTAGTCATTTGCAAGCATCTGTCAAACATAACGCTGCAACAGATAGGGCACTACATTTGGAGTATGAGAATAAAGCTGTAGAGGTGGATCATGCAACAATGGCAGTTCGGAAGGAACATAATTCTCAGAATGCTGAGCTAATTAGAGTTTCTGATGCTTCAAGAAAGAGAAAGAGGAAGAGATATAAAAAAAAGTGAAATATAGCCAGGGAAAATGAGAGACGTTGCTCTCATTGCACCAATTACTCAACAAGGATGCATGACTTTGATTGGATCATAAGAAGAAACCTCTTACTTTGCTACCAAAAGGGTTATCCAAAGGAGAAAATCAAGGTTAGCCTTGAAGGTATCTTGTGAATTCTCGTGTTCAAATATACTTTTACACTTACCTTTCTTTGATGTAGGAAGTATCTATCCAAATGGATATCCAAAACGAAGAGGATGTTATGAGATATTACTCAACACATTACAACATTATAGGCCTACAGCCACATTAATTTGAGCGAAACTCAAAAAGTATTGCCAAAAATATATATAGGAACACTTTTTAGACGTGCCCTGTGAGTAAAGTCTTTTGCCACGAATTTTAAGGTAATACTTGTAAAATGTTCCATTTAATTAAAAAGGCAACACTTTTTGAGTGTTGCTCAAATATAAAACTTTTGGCCACGATTTTGAATTGTATTGCAACGTTTATTGAGGGTTGCTATATTATAATACTAAATGCCACCATTTCTAATCCCAACATTATATTTCCCAACAAAATAACATATTCAACCAATATTCCCAAAATTGAGTCCAAGACGCATAGACAATACAGAGCAACGCTTCTTGTAAAAAAAATTCCCAAAAAATTTCCCACCAAAACAAAAATTTCCGCCAATTTGTTTGAATCCAAGACCAAATTGTACTGGGTAGAGGAATACAGATCCAATACCCGATGATAATAGCGCTTGGAAAACCCTACGGTGAAAAAGTATCAAATCAATTTTTTTAGTCCAAGACCAATTTGTATTGGGTATAGGTACACCACTGTTGCTGATTCTATTTATAATGTTTGCTCCAGGAATAATTACCTAATCGAATCGATCACGCCTATTTCTCTGTGGGAATTTTTTGCTTTTAGACTTGTAAGTTCTCAAGCAAATCAGTTTACAGCAGGTGGAATCGAACGACCACAGTTAATGTTTGCTCCAATCCCTCAATTCCTGCTCTTCTATTCCTTTTAGACTTGTAAGTTCTCAAGCTTTTTGAAATAGTTATATTATACCAATCTCTGTTTTCTTTAATTTAGAGGTCATCGATTCGATTTCGATTATCGATTGTACATATCGTACCTTGATTGAGCATGTTGCTTATAAAATTTCTCCCTTTTTTCATAAAACCAGAAAGAAAAGTATATATGAAATTGCCAAAGCGCATGAAAATTCTTGGGTTTTTGAAAATACAAATGTTGAAATTATATCGCCAACGCATTACTCTAAGTTACCAATGTATAAGGAATTCCTCTTCAGTGAAGCATAAATCGCACAGAGCAAACATTTCACTATAGCACTTTTCTTCTTGTTGAATCTATATTTTCCAAGTATATGTAGAAAGCTGGTCACAGGTAAGGTGATTTGGCACAGTTATTATGCTTAACTAGTCCATCCCCAGATAGGAGACCTTAATTTAATCTCATCACAACACTTTAACCATCCTCCGGGTGAAATACAATCTTCAAACACAAAAAGAAATGAAGGATGTTGAAGTATCGCATGAAAGATTTCAGATGAAAACATAAAAAGCGTTAATACATGTTGCCCGAGTACTAATACATAAAGATACCAGTTTTTCTCGCATTGCCGTAACCTCCTCCATTATGTTATTTTCCGATCTTGTTAATGGTCTTTCTCCATAGTAATGAAAACTTGTGTGTATAACCAACCATTGATACAAGAAGTGTATGCTGCATAATAGTATATAATTTGCAATTTATTGAAGTTTTAGAGATAATGATTATCCTATCTCCCTACCAAAAGAGTATCTTGTTGATTTATCTTCTTGTTGTGTGGATCCTATTAATTTTACTTTTTCCTCCATGAACAAAAGTCAACGCTCAGGAAGGTCTATATTTGAAGTTGGGTTGGCTTAACATAAGTGTCATGACTAGGTAAGATATTCTTCTCATCTTACATAACATATAAATTTGAAAACTCACTCATGACTTTTAGGATTTATTTGTAATGCATATATATAATACTTAAATGATTATATATTTGTTGATTCGATATTAATTTATGATTTTTATGGTTTCAAATGTTCCATACAAGGATTGGATGGATTTACCAAGGTATAGCAAAGAGTATATTGATGGGGTACAATCTTTCTTAGAATTTGCTTACTTATATGGAGATCCTCAAGGCGAGGAAATTCAATGCCCATGTGCAAAGTGTTGCAATATTCGTTAGACTCAAAGGAATGTTATACATGATCACCTAATATGCTATGGATTTGTTCAAGGTTATACAATAAGGATTAATCACGGGGAATGGGAAATCCCTTTGAATGTTGATGATGATATGAGTGACGAAACTAACTCGTAGATATCAATGGGTTATTGAATGATTAATTTAGAGATATTGCACAAACCGAAGGATTTTATGAAGGTCCAAATGAAGATGCCAATAAATTCTATAATTTAGTTGATGAAGCAAGCCAAGAACTATATCTTGGTTGTAAAGGATTCTCTAGATTATCATTCACAATTTGTCTATATTTGTTGAAGTGTCTACATGGATGGAGCAATGCGTCATTCACTTCTCTTATGGAGTTATTGAAAGAGGCGATGCCCAAGTTGAACATTCCTTTATCCTACAATAATGCCAAGTCTATGGTTAAGGATCTCAGTCTTGATTATGAAAAAATCGATGCATGTCCCAATGATTGCATGCTATTTAGGAATGAACATAGTGATGATAAATATTGTCATGTTTGTGGAGCTTCCAGATATATCAAAAATCCTCAAGCAGATAGCGAGGTTGAGCGTTCTAAAAAATCTCATTGCGTTTCAGCAAAGACTTTGAGACACTTTCCATTAATTTCTAGACTCAAAAGGCTATTTATGTGCTCCAAGACGGCGGATACATTAAGATGGCATGACGAGGGGCGTTCTAAAGATGGGAAGTTAAGACATTCTGCTGATGCCCAAGCATGGAAAGACTTTGGTAGCGTTCATACAGATTTTCCAAGAGGTTCTCGCAATTTGAGACTTGGTTTGGCAAGTGATGGGTTCAATCCATTTCGAACCATAAGCATATCTCATAGCACATGGCCAATTATCTTAATGGCGTATAATTTGCCTCCTTGGATGTGAATGAAGCCAAAATATTATATGCTTTCTCTGCTTATACTTGTGTCGCGGCCACCTGGAAATGACATTGATATTTATTTACAACCATTAATTGAAGAGTTAAATGTGTTGTGGGAGTCTGGGGTGGAAACATATGATGCTTCAAGAAATCAAACATTTCAAATGCGTGCAGCTCTTTTGTGGACAATCGCGACTTCCCTGCATATGCTATGTTATCTGGTTGGAGTACAAAAAAGAAGCTCGCTTGCCCTTGTTGTAATTATGGCACTAATTCTCGCTATCTTAAGCATAGTCGAAAAATGTGTTATATGGATCATCGTGTTTTTCTATCAATGGATCATCCATGGATATCCAACAAAAGGTCTTTCAATGGGACAACAGAATTTAGGCTTCCTCCGCCTCTTTTAAGGGGAACTGATGTGCTTAATGACTTACAAAATATTAATAATCTCTTTGGGAAAAAGAGAAAGAGAACAAATGATGGTCCACGGAAGAAAAAGTCAATTCTTTTCCAATTACCTTATTGGCAGCACAATTCATTACGTCACAATCTTGACGTAATGCACATAGAGAAAAATATAGTTGATAATGTAATTGGAACTGTTTTGGATATTCCTGGCAAGATGAAAGATCATGCAAATGCTCGTTATGATCTAAAAGAGATGGACATTCGAAAGAACCTTCAACCAAAAGATACAAAGGATGGCAAGAGAACAAAGTATGCAAAAGCATGCTTATCAATGGCTAATGGAGAGAAATCAGTTTTTTGTGGTGTTCTAAAGACAGCAAAGCTACCTGATGGTAGTGCTTCCAATATATCTAGGTGTGTGCAATTATATGAAAGAAAATTATCTGGTTATAAGACGCATGATGCCCATTTCATGTTACATTACTTGTTGCCAATACCAATTAAAAGCATCCTTCCTGATCATGTTTCTATTCCTTTAATTCGTCTAAGCTCTTTCTTCCACTGTCTATGTCAAAAAGTTATCACACTGGAAGATCTAGATTGTTTGGAGAATGAGATTAGAGAAACATTGAATCAATTGGAGCGAATTTTTCCTCCAACATTTTTTGATATAATGAGTCATTTGCCTATTCATTTGGCAAACGAAGTAAGATTAGGAGGTCCCGTTCAAAATCGATGGATGTATCCTCCCGAAAGATATATGTGCACGTTAAAATCATTTGTTCGCATAAAAAATTATCCTGAAGGATCTATTGCTGAAGCATACTTGGTTGAAGAGTGTTTGATGTTATGCTCTAGATACTTACGTGGGGGTGTGCAAACCAGATTTAATAGAAGACCCAGAAATAATGATGAATGTGGTTATGATACACAAACTTTCAGTTTTTCCCTAAAAGAGGCTGCCCTTTAGGAGCCAAAAAGAGTGATCCAATTGTTTTAGATGGAAATTCACTATGTCAGGTCATGCATATGTATTGAACAATTGTGATGAAGTTCAAGAGTATATCAGGTAATTTTCTTCACTTGTAGTATTTTCTTTTGTGTAGATAATTCTAAAATTATTTTATTTATTTTTTTCTAACAAATAAAAATTATTATTGTGTAGAGAACATGATGTTGAGGTTAATAATCAGAGGCAGGGATAAAGCAAGGCCAAAAATCATAATCAAAAACTTCTCTCAATGGTTTGAAACCCTTGTATTGCATGAGGATGTGTCCGATCTGATAAAACACTTATCCATAGGACCAAATTCAATTGCCAAAAGATATTCTAGGTATCTCATTAATGGATATAGATTCCATACGAGGCAGAGTGATACAAGGCATAAAACGTGAAATAGCGGTGTTACATTAGATGCCCTAACGACAAGCTTCGCAAGCTCAAAGGATAAAAATCCAGTTGATGCGAATTTGACTTATTATGGCAGAATAATTGATATAGTTGAGTTAGACTACTATGGCCATTTTAAGGTTGTGTTGTTTAAGTGCAATTGGTATGAGGTTGAAGAGGATATTTATGGCCTTACTTATGTCTACTTCAATAAGAAATGCTATCAGGAAGAGCCTTTTATTCTAGCATATCAAGCACACCAATGCTTCTACGTGCAAGATCCATTTGATCAAGATAAACAATATGTTATGAAGACTGTCCCGAGAGATTTGTTTAGCATAAGTAACGAAATTGAATCTAATGCCCTACACTGTTATGAAAATGAGCCGTCTGAACACTTGGCAGGCCCATCTATGCCGAATGATAATGGTGAAGTTATCTTAGTAAGGAATGATTTAGAAGCAACGATTATTGATGTGCCTCCAGAAGGATTTCTTGAAGAACAAGTTGAAATTGAATCAGAAGATGAGTTTGAAACAGATGACAAGTTTGAATCGGAGGACGACGAGTTTGGAACAGAGTTCGAGTTTGAATTGGAGGACGACGAGTTTTATTCTGAGGATACATTATGAGGTTTATTATAATTCAAATAATAATATAGCTCAGCCCTTTCTTGATTAACGACTAAACGCACATTAAAGATTTGTATTTACTTGCTTTAGACTCAAATGGATGATATTTGCTTGCCGATATGTCCTTGTCTATTTTGTCATGTTCTAATATTAAATTTTATTTTTGCTGATGGTTTCTTCCTTATACATATATATTTTATGCTCGTCTTGGAGTGTGTTAACAAGATATTAAATTCCGCGGATAAAACTAAAGGCCTTGTGATAGCCAGTTCAGTTGCTGGTGAAACTGTGGTTTCAAGCTAGAGTTTGGAGGTGATAACAGCTGGGGCTGCTGTTGCAGTATCTGAAGACACTGTAGTTGCAGCTGCTGCTCGAGAAGGTTCTGATTAGATCAATGTTGTTCAACTTGCCGCTGAAGTGGCAAGGATGTACAAGAATTTCTATTGTCGGGACCATTATGCTTTGCTAGGCTAACGATTTTTTAATTTCAAGAAGATTTAAATGGAAGGTGGTGCTCATTCAACTAAAAAACTGTTGACTAGAACTGCTGATGAAACAGATATCATCCACGGCTGCAGATTGCTTTTCTCTTTCAGAATCTTGATCAGGTATCACTTCCTTCCTTCTTTTCCCCCTAAAACTAAAGCAATTTGATTTCACCTCTGTTTTCTACCCAAACAGATTTTTTTCTTTTTCTTTTTGGAAATGTTTTCTGAAAATTTTAAACCACACCTTTTAAACTTGGATATAAGCTTTAAAGGAAGACATGCCTCTTCTCAGCTCATTTTTTCCTGCATTTAGACCTATAGTCTTTCTCTGTTAGGTAATCTTATAATTGGTTGCTGTTTTCTCCTTTGTTATGCTATGATCATGGTATTTATGTTCTGTCTATATATATATATGCAATCCTGTTGTGTTTAAGACTTCTATAGTTCAAAAAGGTGGTCCCGGTCTTATTTAAACTCTTCTTCTATGTTGCACGCACCTCCAATATGGCGCTGCACCCGTGTCGGATCCTCCAAAAATGAATTATTTTTGAAAGATCCAATACACACCCACTAATATTTTTCGGAGAGTCCGAGTAACATGGCTCTGCGTTATCTCCCTGAAGCTGATTGATTCATAAACAGCAACATAAACAGACTCCTCCTTGTCCTCGACTCCTTCCCCCTTTCATTGCGAGTAGGAAACGATGTTTTTTTAAGGAATATCTTTCCGTGTCAGCTGAAAAAATGTACCAGGAAATATTTCTCTTTTTCCATTTGACTTATGCACCTTTTTTTTTCACATT
This sequence comes from Nicotiana noctiflora, assembly GCA_032618575.1. Taxonomy (NCBI): domain Eukaryota; kingdom Viridiplantae; phylum Streptophyta; class Magnoliopsida; order Solanales; family Solanaceae; genus Nicotiana; species Nicotiana noctiflora. Next base: position 104,039 of record JASVEL010009040.1, on the reverse strand, counting down.
AGTGATTCGTTTGTCAGCTTGAGCTTCCACTTCAGTGAGTTTTATAGTTCCTTTAGGCTTCTTTGGATCCTTCTAGTTTGAGATTTCTCTTTTGTCATATGAATGCAGTTAAGAGTATATCAGTTGTTAATGAGAGAAATACTTATTGTTGATCTTCATCAGAATTATATTCTTTCAAAGCTCTTTCTATAGACTCCTGAATCATTTCACTCAAATCCACTAAGTTCTTTCCAAAATCAAGTTCTTCTGCATCCACAGCAAGCACATACATAAAAAATGGACGCTGCTTGAATTTAAAGTGACTTCCATTACTACCAATAGTAGTAGTAGTAGTTGGGGTATAGTAAACATGACACCTAATGAAAATGGTCTCTTCAAAATCAGCAGCTCCCTGTCTCTGGATGGCATGGTTTGTACTGCTCCTTCTTTTGTTTCCTTTTTTCTTACACAAACTGATAGCCTAAGCCCGTTCATGGATGTAGCTAGTCCCTGAACCGTGACGACTTCAACTGAGAACAAACAGCTTAGCTTTTGCTTACCAATGTGAGCGAGAGCCCGAATTGGTTTCCAGTTCCATAGACATTGTTCCGCTGCTGCTGATGACATTTTCTTTAATGACTTGGTGCTGCTGCTCTGTTGGATAGTATTGTCCTCATTCTCAATGTCCAGCTTTGGATGAGAACGCCATGGCGACAATGACATGCGCCTCGACCTTTGCTTAGGATTGATGACACTGTCATCATTTTTAGCACTGGTTATCGGATCATCAGCGATAGCAATTGGAGGGACAGATGTTCGAGGGAGGACAAGGGACGCAGTTCTTCGGGTTGTACTAGTTGAAGAAGTGTTTGGCTGATAGAGTATTTCACTCAGTGCTTCAAGTTCTTGTAATAACTGTGTACTAGAATTCCTTATAGTATTTGTGATGTAATCAGCCATTGTAACGAAACTGTGAGAAGACAGAAGAAAGAAAATGTCATCAGCAGTAGCAGAACAATGTCAGCAGTAATGTAATAGTGAAAAACTAGCAAATCCGAGCAACTATCCTAAATACAATCAACTATCTTGAGCCTGAAAGTTAAAACCAATACTTAAACACATGTACAATGCATCCACATCTTTAACCTGACACAACATGTAGTTATTTTGGATATTTTGTCATTCTCTAAAGTAATTTAATGTTTTTTTATGTAGGATGAATCAAGCGGTAGCTCTTAAGAGAAAAGTTCCGAATCCAAATAAAGCTCAAAGTCCAATGAAGAATATAGGTTTCGATTTCCAATACCGATCAAGTGCTGAACTAGCCAAAAAATTTCAGATTAAGAGAGAAAAGCTTGCAAGTGATAGCAACGGTAATGCTACTAAAGATCATGCCTTGCTTGTAGTTAAAAGGAAGAATTGTATGCCTGCAACATTAGAAGGACAAAGTAGACAAAAGTTAACTCAATCCGATGTGTCAGTTCAAAAGTTAGGAAGCAATAGTATTGCAAGTAAAGGACAAATTAAACAAAGGTCAATTCATTTGGAGAAGCCCATTCAAAAGCAAGGAACGAGTAAATTACCTGTCTGCAAAGGTAGATCCTAATACTTTACATATGCTTAAAAGATCACAAGGTCAAAAAGAGAAACAACGTGATATTCAGGAGCTACAAAATTGCAAAGTGGTAAAGACAAACTGAGTCCTACCGTCGACGAGTGTTAATCAATTTCTAAGAAAATATGGGATACAAGTCGGTGGTGAAAAACATCCTGATAATCACCCAGAAAATGAAGTCAGATTTATGTCCTCTCCTATTATTGATAAGCGTGAAATAGAATTGGATAATTTTGCTGCACAAGATGAAGTTGGTAATGATGAATTTATTGGAGATGAGGAGATGAACATCGATGGTGTTGCAAGTGGTATGCCTTAAACCTTATAATTATTCTACATATTTTAATTTTTCTTCTTTTTATGTCTTGCTTGTTATATCAATCTAGGGACAACAGAGAAGAAAAGAGTTCGAGGGAAAACAATATGTAAGAATATTCATGCAAGAAGTTTTGAAGAAAGAGAGGAGGTGACATTTGACAAAGGGCAAGCAGTTGAACCAACTGACAAGAGAGTGTCTGATTTGACCAACATTTTAGGAACAATTCCAAGGAATCCAAGATTTATCCCTTTGGTGCATACTAGTTGGCATGTTGTGTCAAAGGATGTTAAGCAACGAACGTCGAAATATGTCTATGTAAGAATAATTAATTTTTCAATTATATATTTTTTTGTAATTTCCTACTAAGAATATATATATATATATATATATATATATATATATATATATATATATATATATATATATATATATATATATATATATATATATATATATATATATATGTGTGTGTGTGTGTGTGTGTGTGTGTGTGTGTGTGTGTGTGTGAAGGAGAGAAGTGGGTAATGACTGGTCTTTGTGATGCTTGGAAGCGACACAAGAGAAATATTAAGATGAAATATTGTGATAAAAATGTTACCATTGATGAAATGCTACAAAATCGTCCCAATGAAATACCTGAAGTTCAATTCCGTCAATTGATTGAGTATTGGGATGACGAAAATGTCCAAGTAAGATTAAATCGTGCATTCCTATATTTTTTTACCTATTGTTACAATCTATATTTTTTCCTTTTTGATTTATTAATTAATATACTTCTTTTGTTGTTAGGCTATGTGCCAATTAAATTCTGAAAACAGGAAAAAACAGAAGTAGAGGCATTGAATGAGACCTATTAATTTTGCAAGAGTGCGTGTGGCATTGGTAATATTAGTCGACACTTTATAATCTAACTTTCATTTCTTTTTTTACTTTGTCGGAACACAGTGATATTTTTTTATATCTTCTTTGACGTAATTTGTAGCGCGCAACCAAATAGAACAATGAGGAACCATCAAAGTTTGAAATATTTATTACAATTCGTACAAAGAAAGGGAAGGAAGTTCATACGGATACTCAAGTTGAAATAGTAAGTCATGCTGCAAGTTAAGTCTTGTTATTATACTTTTTCTCTTTAACTGTTTGTGTTTCTTTAAGCGAATGATAGTCTTTTGGACTACTCTTTATAGTATCTTCAATATACCTCTATTCTATTTGAAATCTACTTTTCTAGCTTTTTGAGATATAAAGTTGTTAACAATATTTTTTATAATATTTTTTTTGACAGTCTGAACTTCGGAATCGTCAAAGTTCCGGAGAAACAGCAGATGATGCATTTAGGGTTGTATTTGGAAAGGAGCAGCCTGGTCTGGTTAGATGCTATGGTCGATCGGTAACGACAAGCTCTCTTAAAAAAGATGAAGAAATCACCAAACTTAAACAACAGCATGCCAATGAAATAACTTCTTTGAAGGAAGAAATGAAGGAAGTGACGAGAGAAGAAATGCGATATTTTCTTAGTCAATTTGTGAAAAATAACCCTGGACTGGATTTTCATGACATACAAGGGTGTGTTGGATCTAATATTCCTTCACCGGTTGATGCAAGTAGTGCACGAGCTATGAGAGGCAATAATCTACCACATTCTTCTGGCTCAACTCATCCCCCGAATATTGAAAAGGTATTGATATTTTACAATTCCAAAAACTACCTCAATTTTAAGTAACTTACAAAATCATGCTTTCTATAAGTGTGTGATAGGAAACCGAATCTATTGCCATGACTAAGATTCTAAAGGGTCATAATGTTTGAAAGTAGACTATAGAAAAATATATTTGCAAGTTGGTTATTGGTATCTCAATAGGTATTTGTAGTGCATATACATGTCCAGCTATTCACACCTATATTGTATTGGTATCTAGTGTTGTGTGCATCCCCATTGCATTGTATTGGACTATTTATCTGGTGTAGTTCCTGATGTGTTGCAGTGCTGTGATGTATCATGGTTTTAGGAGTATTAAACTACTGATACTCTCTGATAGACGACAAAGACGAAAGTGAGAGACTGAGAGTGAGACTGAGTACTGTTAGTAGGCTATTAGTGAGAGTCTGAGGTTCTCATCTTTCTGTTGCTGATTTAACTCCAAATGTTGAAAAGAATCAGAAATATTTCATTCGATAGCGAGAGACTAAGAGTGAGACTCTCATTCTTAGACTGAAACTATAGTCCTTGTAGCTTCCCAGTAGGTGGAAGCTGATACTGTTTTCAAACAAGAGGTCTGTGTGAACGGTTAGGATTATTTTGACGATGTCCGCTCCAAGTCATATTTTGTGCGCGCTAATTTGAAATCCACGAGTCAAGCTTCAAGTTAATCTTAAGTGCTTGTTGTTGTAAATCCCTGCTAGGCATATCTATTTGTGTTGTATTCCACGTGCTTGATCGATAAAGAGAAGGAAACTAGGCTACTGACTTGCATTGCACTCTCTTAGAAAAGGCTTTCATTCAATTGTATGAATAGCAGGTGTTGTTAGCTTGGAAACTGAAATTTAGAAGTAATAGTTTAGTGAGAACTGATTTGCACGCCTGCGTAGCCGCTTCTGCGACGCAAGAGCTCGCTTTTGCTAAGTGCACTGCCCAGGTGAAGGCTCGCACCTGCGGAGCATATTTTCGCATCTGCGCATCGCTTTTGCGCCTTTACTGCCTGCTTCTGCGAGTGTTTTGCCCAGCTTCCTCTACTGATGTGGTCACTATTGTTTGCATATTGATTTGATGTAGGCCCTCTATCCTACTCGTCTATTCAAAAGGTAACAAAAACTAACCGTTGCAGCATATTCCACCAATATGGTGGCAAGCGTACAATTGTAGATTGTCCTTTGATCCTTCACTTTGAGTTCAACAACCAAAAAGAAACTGGACTGTAAGTAGCTATCTATGAACATGTTATCATAACCAACCATGTGAATTATCACTTTACAAATATAATGCAGCATTGGAATAATTTATTGTTACGCACAAGTATCTACAGGTACAAGTGATGCTTTTACACTATGTATCTACAGGTACAAGTGATGCTTTTACAATCCTATCTAAGAGCCCATCGTTAGTTTTAGTTTCTCTTTGGAACTTTTGGTTTATTTATTGGGAGTTTTAATATCCATTTATCCATACCCATAGTTCAAAGTAACCATAGATGCCACTATGTACCTGTAGATACATAGTGGAAATCACCTTTTCTATCTCGGTAACTCAACCAATAATAAGCATACAAAGTATAAGCAATATGCCCAGTGTCTCAGCTGAAGTATCCATAAATGGAGGTTTTAACTAGTATTTTGGCCAAAATATCACTCTTGGTCATAAACTTCATTAACTTGTCGTCTTCCTCTTGCATCCTAAATCATTCCTAGCCCATTCTTTTTCCCAGTCAAGAAATAATTTCTTATAGGTTAAAAATGCATTACCAAGGGTCAAAAGTGAACAAACTCAAGTATCTCCAATTTATGCGTGAGGATTACTGAAAATGTGTATAGACCTCAATTTCCAGGCTAGCAGTCCAAGAATGAGCAATAAAGGGAAATGTAAACCAATATTAACCTGGGGCTAATAGAAACTGTTGGAGAGGGTCTTGATAAGAGTTTACATACTAAGCAAGAGGGGGGCAAGAGAGAAAAGAGATGATGTTAGTAAAGGAACTATTGAGCTTGTATTGTCTTTAGTCCTTACAGGTGATTAATGTTACTGAGTCAAGTTACTTGGTTTATGCAACAACTAATTTATTTCTATCGACGTTCTGTGGTAATGTCTGGCGCACACACTTCCCTCCTCATACCCTTTTTGTGGGATTCGTTATTGTTGTTGGATGTCCTATAGTTCAATAAAAATATTTTTAGAATATATTATGTAATCAGTTTGTAATTTATTGTAATACCATATCCTCATATCTGTAGCATATTTCTTTTTTTCTTATCTAATGAGATATCCAGTATTCCTACTTTTTTTTAAGTACTTCCCCACACTAATAAATCTGTACTGCACGTTATTTGCTTGAAAAAATAGTTGTGGGAATCTACATACGTATAAGTGTTTTGTTTAATTCTTCAAAAGAAAAAAGTTGAAGTCTCTATATAGTTAAAATGCATGTATTGACTAGTATGCTGCAACAGATGTAGAACAGAATCCTACTACCAAGTCTGACAGTACAGACTTTGAATCAGCTATGCTAATTTCCAATATCATAGCCTTATCTTGTGTACTTCTACACCTAATTATTGTTGATTATTGGTGTAGAATACTTTTGAAATAAACCGTGAATATTTAATACATTAAGACTGAAGGTTTTCTTGTCAAAACTCAGAACAAAATCTTATCTCAGCTTCCATGACCAAAGCACAGTACAGAAACTCACTTCGGTCTTCAATCCATCCACTAACAATTCCTAAAATATAATCTAAACTCAGTTCGGTCTTCAATCCGTCCACTGAACTACTGATACTCTTTGATAGATACCTACTTCTATTATCATGGGTGGCTCCAGTGTTTTTCCGCTCAAGATTGCTTGTTGATGTAGTATTTCAGTTTTTTGACCAGTTAACGTATGATCTGTTGATACATAATGGGTTATGTATATGCTGTATTTCTTATGGTTCGCTTTTTCAGTTCTAAACTAACACCTTTCAAATACTTTTCAAATACTTTTCAAACCAGTATAACAACCAAGTTACAATGTTTCCATATTCGAGTGTACCCATAACATTATGTTCAACAATTTATCACAATTCAAGTGTTTCATTTCTTTCCCACAAGAAACCATGTATGCCATCACTACAATTGTTCTCAATCTTTACCAATTTCAACTTCCTTTTTATCTTTCAGTTCATATTCCATACAACACCACACATAGTTCAACATCAATTGAATAACCAACAACTAAATCAAAGAATTACACAACAATTCCTCAAAATTATCACATACCAACGAATTGTACACATAAGGGCGATTTCACAAGAATCAAAGTTAGCCATACATACCTGGAGTCGAAGCTACTTCTTCTAATCTCTTACTTAAGCTCACCCAATTTATCCTAAGTCGCCAACTTCCGTTCTTGCAAAATCTTACTCCTACCCACTTCTGTTTACTAAAATTCAAGTTCAAATAACATGCATGAGTGTCACACTCTATTTTCAAAAGCTATTGTATGCAAATCTTTCTATACCCATTTTAAAACTTATAATCAAAGAAGATGGTTAAGGTTTTTACCTTGTAAAGATTGGGGAAGGTGACACTTTCCCTAGGAACCTCCGGACCAAACGATTAGAAATACTCTTTGAAGATGGGTAGATTTCTCCCTCTAGAATCCCTCTTTCCTCTCTCTAGTTTTGTTAAGAAAGTATGAGAAAAATGAAGGTTGGAGGTGTTTTATTAAACAAGGGGTCGGGTCAAAATTTTATAAAAATCTGGGCCGAGTCAATTCTGTGGTCGCATCTGTGATCGCAGAATCAACATGCGGTCCGCATAATGAACGGCAGAATTGCCCCAAAATGCACATGTTCTGTTACGATATGCGACCACAATGCAGTCCATATTCATGTTCCGCGGTCGCAGAATGCACCGTAGAATTGACACTCAAAAATTCTCAAGAAATTATGCGGTGGATCTGTAGTCTGCATTTCCATTATGTGATCGCATATTGGATCGCATTTTCAATATAATTTTTGGAAAACATCCTGTTAATCTCTGCGGTAGGAATGCGGTCCGCATAGCAGATCTGCGATCGCATTCCTGACCGCAGAATCGACATTTTCTAGAAAATTAATTCTTTCAATTTTTGAAGCTTAAATCACTACCAAGGGTCTGAACCGCGGCGAGCTTAAATCACTACCATTCCTAAAACATTATTCGAACCATGACACCACAGCTACTAGGTTTTAAGCACAATAATTTTACGGGGCCTTACATCCTTACCCCCCCCCCCTTAGAATCATTCGTCCTCGAATGAGGATTTTGAAAATCAGTCGGTTTTGAAAGACATGATATGCAAACTGTCAAAATTTTCACTAATGCCTATATTTTAGAAAAATTTCGCCAGAGTTTCCTTTGTATTGTGGACATATCCACCTATCAGAGAGCCCCCGAAAAACATTACCAAACAACAACACACAATAACAACATTTTCCCCAGCTTGTACAAACTTTCTTATCTCAACGATTGCACATAGTCTATCACATTGTCATATTTGCACATAAACTAGCTACTTCAATGAGTCCTTGCCTTATTTAACCATCTCAATACACCATATACACTTAAAAAAACAATTATCCATTTACACTTACTATTAGTTGTTTATTTAATACATGAGTCTTTATAAGGCTTTCATTTATCAAGGAAAGTTCAAGTGACCCAAGGTAACAACACATATAACTTTTTGCGAAAATGAAAGAAACTTTACTAACAATAAGGAGTAAGCAATTTGGACAAGACGATAGTTGTTTCAAAAAGGTAAAAGCGTCGCCTAATTTCTTCTAAGCTTGATCAAACAAATGGGGGTAATTTTCTTTAATCTCTTTTTCTGCTTCCCATGTGGCCTCCTCAACTTGTTGACTTCGCAACAATACTTTGACAGAGGCAAGTTCCTTGTTTCTTAACTTACAAACTTGCCTATCAAGGATGGCAAGCAGAACTTCTTCTTATGACAAATCTTCATTAACCTCAATAGCCTCGACCGGCATGCTGGTGGACGGATCTCCAATCACATTCTTCAACAGGGACACATGGAACACCGGGAGCACTGATGCCATCTCAGGAGGCAATTCCAGCCTATAATCAACTTGACCAATCCTTTGAATGATCCGATATGGCCCGACATACCTAGGACTCATTTTCCCCTTCTTTCCGAATCGCATGACTCTCTTCATAGGAGATACCCTCAAGAACACCCAATCATCGACTTGAAATTATAAATCTCTTTAGCGAACGTCTGCATAGGATTTTTAGCGACTCTGTGCAGTTTTCATCCTCTCCTGAATGACCTTAATTTTTTCCATAGCTTGGTACACCTGATTTGGTCCTAGCAATTCCGCTTCGCCTACCTCAAACCATCCAATTGGCGACCTACACCTTCTCCCGTACAGCGCCTCAAACTGGGCCGTCTGAATGCTAGCATGAAAGCTGTTATTATAAGAAAATTCTATCAGTGGTAAGTGTTCATCCCAATTACCTTTGAAATCCAAAACACAAGCCCGCAACATATCTTCAAGAGTTTGGATAGTCCGCTCGGCTTGACCATCGGTCTGCGGATGGAAAGCTGTGCTGAGATTCTCCTGAGTTCCCAAACCTTGCTAAAACGTCTTCCAAAAATTAGTCGTGAACTGAGCCCCGCAATCCGAGATAATAGAAAGTGGAGTGCCATGAAGACTTACTATCTCCTTGATGTACAACTTAGCATATTGCTCTGCAGTATCACTGGACGTGACTGGCAGGAAGTGAGCTGATTTGGTGAATCGATCCACTATCACCCATATTGAGTCGAACTTACGCTGAGTGCGAGGTAACCCTAACACGAAATCTATATTGATCATCTCCCACTTCCACCTTGGTATTTCTATAAGCCAAGTCAATCCACTGGGCCGTTGATGTTCGGACTTCACTTGCTGACAATTCAGGCATTTAGATAAAAAGCTCACCACATCCCTTTTCACACCGTTCAACAAATAAATCTCCTTGAGATCATGATACATTTTCGTAGAACCTGGGTGCACAGAATACCTGGAAATATGAGCCTCCGCCATCACTCTCTCCTAAAGTTTGTCCACGTCCAGGACACACAGCCTACCTTGACACCGCAATACACCATCCTCGTTGTTGAGTACAAATGCTGAAGTCTTGTTATTCACAACTGCTTCCTTTATCCGAACTAATGATTGATCCATAAATTTCTTTTCCTTGATTTTTGCCTCCAATGATGATTCTGCTCCATTATGCACCATAAAATTCCCCTCGTCCGACGCCGAGATGTGAACCCCCAAACTGGCCAATCGTTAAACTTCCTGAGCCAGGCGTCTCTGATCCACCCCCAAATGAGCCAAACTACCCATGGAATTTTGACTAAGAGCATCGGCTACCACATTGGCCTTCCTTAGATGGTACAATATGTTCATATCATAGTCTTTAAGCAATTCTAACCACCGCTGCTATCTCAGATTTAGCTCATTATTTTTGAACATATACTGGAGGCTCTTGTGGTATGAAAACACATCTATGTCAACCATATAAAGATAGTGCCGCCATATTTTCAAAGCGAACACAACTGCTGCAAGCTCCAAATCATGCATCGGGTAATTCTTCTCGTGATTCTTGAGTTGCCTTGAAGCATAAGCTATTACTTTCCCGTGCTGCATCAATACGCACCCCAAACCCACCCTGGAGGCATCACAATAAACCATAAACCCCTCTATGCCTTCTGGCAAGGGCAATATTGGTGCCGAGGTCAATTTTGGCTTTAATTCCTGAAAACTTTTCTCACAAACGTCGGACCACTGGAACTTAACTTCCTTCTGCGTCAATTTAGTCAATAGGGAGGAGAGGGTTGAGAATCCCTTCACAAACCTCTAATAGTACCCTGCCAAACCTAAGAAGCTGCGAATTGTACACATAAGGGAAATTTCAAAAGAATTAAAGTTAGACATACATACCTGGAGTCGAATTTACATATTTTAATCTCTTACTTAAACTCACCCAAGTTATCCTAAGTTGCCAACTTCCGTTTTTGCAAACTCTTACTCCTACCCACTTCTTTTTACTAAAATTCAATTTCAAATAACATGCATGAGTGTCACACTCTATTTTCAAAAGCTATTTTATGCAAATATTTCTTTTCCCATATTAAAAATAAAAATCAAAGAAGATGGTTAGGGTTTTTACCTTGTAAGGTTTGGGGAAGGTGACACTTTCCCTAGGAACCTCCGGACCAAACGATTAGAAATACTGTTTGAAGATGGGTAGACTTCCCCGTCTAGAATTCCTCTTTCCTCTCTCTAGTTTTGTTAAGGATGTAAGAGAAAAATGAAGGTTGGAAGTGTTTTATTAAAGAAGGGGTCGGGTCAAAATTTTATAAAAATCTGGGCCGAGTCAATTCTGGGGTCGCATCTACGATCGCAGAATCAACATCCGATTTGCATAATGAACTGCAGAATTGCCCTAAAATGCACATGTTCTGTTACGATATGAGACCATAATGCGGTCCGCATTCATGTTCTGCGGTCGTAGAGTGCACCACAGAATTGACACTCAAAAATTCTCAAGAAATTATGCGGTGGATCTGTGGTCCGCATTTCCGTTATGCGGTCGCATATTAGACTACATTTTCAACATATTTTTTGAAAAACATCCTGTTAAACTTAGCAGTAGGAATGTGGTCCGCATAAAAAATCTACGATCGCATTCCTGACCGGAGAATCGACATTTTCAAAAAAAAAATTTCTTTCGGTTTTTCAAGTTTAAATCACAACCAAGGGTCCGAACAGTGTCGAGATTAAGTCACTACCATTCCTAACACATTATTCGGACCATGACACCACAACTACTAGGTTTTAAGCACCAACGTTTTACGGGACCTTACAACTCAAGCTATGCGCCTTCCCTAAAAAGTTCAACTACGGTTGAACCAAGACTCAGGCTATGTTCTTTCACCGCCAAAATTGGCAAAGTTCAATAACAGTTGAACAAGGACTCCGGCTATACACCTTCTCCATCAAAATTGACAATGTTCAACAATAGTTGAACTGGGACACATGCTTTGCGCCTTCGCCAACAAGTTCAAACTAGGATTCAACCAAGACTCAGGCAATGCACCTTCGCCATTAAAATTGACAAAGTTTAACAACAATTGAACTGGGACTCAGGCTATGCGCCTTCACCATCAAAATCAACTATGGTTGAACCAGGACTCAATCTATGCACCTTCGCCATCAAAATGACAAAGTTCAACTATGGTTAACCAAGACTTAGGTTATGCGCCTTCGCCATAAAAATTAACAAAGTTAAACAACAGTTGAACTGGACTCATGCTATTCGCCTTCGCCAATAAGTTTAAACAATGGTTGAACCAAGACTCAGGTTGTGCACCTTCGCCATCAAAATTAACAAATTTCATAGATAGTTGAACTAGGACTCAGGCTATGCGCCTTCGCCAACAAGTTTAACTATGGTTGAACCAAGACTCAAGCTATGCGCCTACGCCATCAACATTGGCAAAGTTATAAAACAGTTCAACTAGCACTCAGGCTATACGCCTTCGCCAACAAGTTCAAACTATAGTTGAATAAGGACTCAGGCTACGCGCCTTCGCCATCAAAATTGACAAAGTTCAACAACAGTTGAACCAAGACTCAGGCTATGCGCCTTCCCTAACAGGTCCAACTACGGTTGAACCAAGACACATGCTATGCGCCTTTGCCAATAAGTTTAAACTACGGTTTAATCAAGACTCAGGCTATGTGCCTTCGCTATCAAAATTGACAAAGTTAAACAACAGTTGAACTGGGACTCAGGCTATGCACCTTCACCAACAAGTTGAAAGTATGGTTGAACCAAGACTCATGCTATGCACTTTCCTCATCAAAATTGACAAATTTTAACAATAGTTGAACTGGGACTCAAGCTATGCGCCTTTGCCAAAATGTTAAAACTATGGGTGAACCAAGACTCAAGCTATGCACCTTTGCCTTCAAATTGACAAAGTTAACAATAGTTGAACTTGGACTCAAGCTATACGTCTTCACTAACAAGTTCAAACTATGGTTGAACCAAGACTCAGGCTATGTGTCTTCGCCATCAAAATTGACAATGTTTAGCAATAGTTGAACTGGGACTCAGGCTATGTGCCTTCACCAACAAGTTCAAACTAGGGATGAACAAAGACTCAGGCTATGTGCCTTCAATATAATAATTGACAAAGTTCAAAAACAGTTGAACTAGGACTCAAGCTATGCGCCTTCGCCAAAGAGTTCAACTATGGTTGAACAAAGACTCATGCGAAGCTCATTTGCGATCAAAATTGACAAAGATCAACAACAATTGTACTGGGACTCAGGCTATGCGCCTTCGACATCAAAATTAACAAAGTTCAACAACAGTCGAACTGGGACTCAGGTTATGCGCCTTCACCATCAAAATTGACAAAGTTCAATAACAGTTGAACTAGGGCTCACGCTATGCGCCTTCGCCAACAAGTTCAACTATGGTTTAACCAAGACACAGGCTGTGCGCCTTCGCTATCAAAATTGGCAAAGTTTAACAGTAGTTGAACTAGGACTCAAACTATGCGCCTTTGCCAAAGAGTTCAAACTATGCATGAACCAAGACTCAGGCTATGCGCTTTCTCCATCAAAATTGACAAAGTTCAATAAAACTTGAACTGGGACTCAGGCTATACACCTTTTCCAACAAATTCAAACTATGGTTAACCAAGACTCAGGATATGCACCTTCGCCATGAAAATTGACAAAGTTCAACAACAGTTGCACTTGGACTCAGGCTATGCTCCTTCGTCAACAAGTTCAACTACGGTTGAGCCAAGACTCAGGCTTTGCGCCTTCGCCATCAAAATTAGCAAAGTTCAACAATAGTTGCATTGGGACTCAGTTTATGCACCTTCGCCAACAAGTTCAAACTATGGTTGAATTAAGACTCAGGCTATGTGCCTTCACCATCCAAATTGACAAAGTTCAGGAACAAATAAACTAGGACTCAGGCTATACACCTTCGCCAACAAGTTCTACTATGGTTGAACCAAGACTTAGGCTGTGCACCTTTGCCATAAAATTGACAAATTTCAACAACAGTAGAATTAGGACTCAGGCTATGCGCTTTCGCCAACAAGTTCAAACTATGGTTGAACCAAGACTCAGGTTGTGCGCCTTCGCTTTCAAAATTAAAAATGTTCAACAATAGTTGAAGTGGGACTCAAGCTATGCGCCTTCGCAAACAAGTTCAAACTATAGTTGATCAAGGACTCAGGTTATGCACCTTTGCCATAAAAATTGACAAAGTTCAACAACAGTTGAATTGGGACTCAGGCAATGCGCCTTCGCTAACATGTTCAACTATTGTTGAACCAAGACTCAAGGTATGTGCCTTTGCCATCAAAATTGGCAAAGTTCAACAACAGTTTAACTATGACTCAGGCTATGCGCCTTCACCAACAAGTTCAAACTATTGTTGAATCAAGACTCAGGCTATCCGCCATCGCCATCAAAATTGACAAAGTTCAACAACAGGTGAACTGAGACTCAGGTTATGAGCCTTCACCATCAAAATTTTCAAAGTTCAATAACAGTTGAACTAGCACTCACGCTATGCGCCTTCGCCAACAATTTCAACTATGGTTTAACCAAGACACAGGCTATGCGCCTTCGCTATCAAAATTGGCAAAGTTCAACAGTAGTTGAACTAGGACTCAAACTATGCGCCTTTGCCAAAGAGTTCAAACAATGCATGAACAAAGACTCAAGCTATGCGCTTTCTCCATCAAAATTGATAAAGTTCAATAAAACTTGAACTGGAACTCAGGCTATACACCTTTTCCAACAAATTCAAACTATGGTTGAACAAAGACTTAGGCTATGCACCTTCACCATGAAAATTGACAAAGTTCAACAACAGTTGCACTTTGACTCAGGCTATGCTCCTTCGTCAACAAGTTCAACTACGGTTGAACCAAGACTCAAGCTTTGCGACTTCGCCATCAAAATTAGCAAAGTTCAACAACAGTTGAATTGGGACTCGTTTATGCACCTTCGCCAACAAGTTCAAACTATGGTTGAATTAAGACTCAGGCTCTGTGCCTTCACCATCAAAATTGACAAAGTTCAAGAACAATTAAACTGGGACTCAGGCTATACACCTTCACCAACAAGTTCTACTCTGGTTGAACCAAGACTTAGGCTGTGCGCCTTTGCCATAAAATTGACAAATTTCAACAACAGTAGAATTAGGACTCAGGCTATGCGCTTTCGCCAACAAGTTCAAACTATGGTAGAACCAAGACTCAGGCTGTGCGCCTTCGCTATCAAAATCGAAAATGTTCAACAATAGTTGAAGTGGGACTCAAGCTATGCGCTTTCGCAAACAAGTTCAAACTATAGTTGATCAATGACTCAGGTTATGCACCTTTGACATAAAAATTGACAAAGTTCAACAACAGTTGAACTGGGACTCAGGCAATGCGCATTCGCTAACATGTTCAACTATGGTAGAACCATGACTCAGGGTATGTGCCTTTGCCATCAAAATTGGCAAAGTTCAACAACAGTTGAACTATGACTCAGGCTATGTGCCTTCACCAACAAGTTCAAACTATTGTTGAATCAAGACTCAGGCTATGCACATTCACCATAAAAATTGACAAAGTTCATCAACACTTGAACTAGGACTCAGGCTATGCGCCTTCGCCAACAATTTCAAACTATGGTTGAATCAATAATCAAGGTACCTTCACCATCAAAATTGACAAAGTTCAACTACGGTTGAACCAAGACTCAGGCTATGTGCCTTCACCATAAAAATTGACAAAGTTCAACTACAGTTTAACTAGGACTCAGGCTATGTGCCTTTGCCATCAAAATTAACAAAGTTCAACAACAGTTAAACTGGGAATGAGGTTATGTGCCTTCGCCAACAAGTTCAACTATGGTTGAACCAACACTCAGGCTATTCGCCTTCCCCATCAAAACTTGCTATGTTCAACAATAGTTGAACTAATACTCAGGCTATGCGCCTTCGCCAAAAAGTTCAAACTATTGTTGAATCAAAACTCAGGCTAGACGCCTTCACAGACAAAATTGACAAAGTTCAACAATACCTGAACTGGGATTCAGGCTATGCGCCTTCGCCAATAAGCTCAACTATGGTTGAACCAAGACTCAAGTTATGCACATTGTCCATCAAAATTGACAAAGTTCAACAACGGTTGAACTGGGACTCAGGCTATGCGCCTTCGCCAAGAAGTTCAGACTATGGTTGAACCAAGACTTAGGCTACTCGCCTTTGCCATCAAAATTGACAAAGATAAACAATAGTTGTACTGGGACTTAGGCTATGCGACTTCACCAACAAGTTCAAACTATGGTTGAAGAAAGACTTAGGCTATGCACCTTCGCCATCAAAATTGACTAAGTTCAACAACAGTTGAACTGGGACTCAAGCTATGCGCCTTCGCCAACAAGTTTAACTATGGTTGAACAAGGACTCGGGCTATGCGCCTTCGTGAACAAGTTTTAACTATGGTTGTATCAAGACTCAGGCTATGAGTCTTTTCCATCAAAATTGACAAAGTTCAACAATAGTTGAACTGGGACTCATGCTATGCACCTTAGCCAACATGTTCAAACTATGGTTGAACCAAGACTCGGGCTATGCGCCTTCTCCATCAAAATTGACAAAGTTCCAAAATTGTTGAATTGGGACACATGCTCTGTGCCTTCTCCAACAAGTTCAAACTATGATTGAACCTAGACACAGGCTTTGCACCTTCGCCATCAAAATTGACAAAGTTCAACTAGGACTCAGGCTATGGGCCTTCGCCAACAAGTTGAACTATGGTATAACGAATACTCAGGCTATGCGTCTTCGCCAAGAAGTTCAACTATTATTGAACCAAGACTCAGGCTATGCGCCTTCGCCATAAAAATTGAAAAAGTTCAACAACATTTGAACTAGGACTCAGGATATGCGCCTTCGCCAACAAGTTAAAACTATGATAGAACCAAGACTCAGACTATGTGTCTTGGCCATCAAAATTGATAAAGTTCAACAATAGTAGAACTGGGACTCAGGCTATGCGCCTTCGCCAACAAGTTCAAATTATGGTTGAACCAAGACTTAGGCTATGGGTCCTCACCATCAAAATTGACAGTTCAACTACGGTTGAACCAAGACTAAGGCTATGTGCCTTCATCATAAAAATTGACAAATTTCAACTACAGTTGAACTACGACTCAACCTACGTGCCTTTGCTAAGAAGTCCAATTATGGTTGAACCAATACTCAGGCTATACACCTTCGCCATCAAAATTGGCTAAGTTCAACAATAGTTGAACTGTGACTCAGGCTCTGTGCCTTTGCCAACAAGTTCAAACTATGGTTAAAACAAAACTCAGGCTATGCGCCTTCACCAACAAAATTGACAAAGTTCAACAATAATGGAATTGGGACTCAGGCTATGCGCCTTCACCAATAAGCTCAACTATGGTTGAACCTAGACTCATGTTATGCGCCTTCTCCACCAAAATTGACAAAGTTCAACAACAGTTGAACTGAGACTCAGGCTATGTGCCTTTCCTAACAAGTTCAAACTATGGTTGAACCGAGACTCAGGCTACTCACCTTTTCCATCAAAATTGACAAAGTTAAACTGTAGTTGAACTGGGACTCAGACAACGTGCCTTCACTAACAAGTTCAAAATATGGTTGAACCAACACTCAGGTTATATGCCTTCGCTATCAAAACTGGCTATGTTCAACAATAGTTGAACAGCGACTCAGGCTATGCACCTTAGCCAAAAATTTCAAACTATGGTTGAATTAAAACTCAGGCTATGCGCCTTCACCAAAAAATTTGACAAAGTTCAACAATAACTGAACTGGGACTCAGGCTATGAACCTTCGCCAACAAGCTCAACTATGGTGGAAGACTCAGCTTATGCGCCTTCTCCATCCAAATTGACAAAGTTCAACAACAGTTGAACTAGGACTCAGGCTATACGCCTTGGCCAACAAGTTCAGACTATGGTTGAACAAAGACTCAAGCTACTCGCCTTTGCCATCAAAATTGACAAAGTTAAACTATAGTTGAAATGGGCTTCAGGCTATGCGCCTTGACTAACAAGTTCAACTATGATTGAACAAAGACTCAGGCTATGCACCTTCACCATTAAAATTGGCAAAGTTCAACAATAGTTGAATTGGGACTCAGGCTATGCGCCTTCCTCAACAAGTTTAACTATTATTGAACCAAGACTCAAGCTATGCGCCTTCATCAACATGTTCAAACTATGGTGTAATCAAGACTAAGGCTATGAGTCTTCGCCATCAAAATTGACAAAGTTCAATAACAGTTGAACTGTGACTCATGCTATGCACCTTCGCCAACATATTCAAACTATGGTTGAACCAAGACTCAGGCTATGAGCCTTTTCCATAAAAATTGACAAAGTTCCACAATAGTTGAACTGGGACACATGCTATGCTCCTTCGCCAACACGTTCAAACTATGATTGAACCTAGACTAAGGCTATGCACATTTACCATCAAAATTGACAAAGTTCAACAATAGTTGAACTGGGACTCAGGCTATGGGCCTTCACTAACAATTTCAACTATGGTTTAACGAAGACTCATGCTATTCGCCTTCGCCAATAAGTTCAACTATTATTGATCCAAGACTCAGGCTATGCCCATTCGCCATCAAAATTGACAAAGTTCAACAATATTTGAACTAGGACTCAGGCTATGCGCCTTCGCCAACAAGTTCAAACTATGGTTGAACCAAGACTCAGGCTATGGGCCTTGGCCATCAAAATTGATAAAGTTCAAAAACAGTTGAACTGGGACTCAGGCTATGCACCTTCGCCAACAAGTTCGAATTTTGGTTGAACCAAGATGCAGTCTATGCGTCTTCACCATCAAAATTGACAAAGTTCAACTACGATTGAACCAAGACTCAGGCTTTGTGCCTTCACAATAAAAAATGACAAAGTTCAACTACAGTTGAACTAGGACTCAGGCTATGTGCCTTTTCCATCAAAATTGACAAAGTTCTACAACAGTTAAACTGGGACTCAGGCTGTGCGCCTTCACCAAAAAGTTCAACTATGCATTTCCAAAAGCTATTGTATGCAATTCATTCTTTACCTTTGAAAACTGAAAAATTGGAGGAAAATGACTAAGGTTTTTATCTCTTAGAGATTTGGGGAAGATGACTTTTTCCCTAGGATCTCCCGGTCCAAACGATTGGAACAATCTTTGAAAATAGTTAGATTTCTCTCTCTAGAACCCCTCTTTCCTCTCTCTAGTTTTTCTAAGAAAATATGACAAAAATTAAGGTTGGAGGTGTTTTATTAAAGAAAGGGTCGGGTCAAAATTTTATAAAAATCTTGGCCGAGTCAATTCTACGCTCGCATCTACGATAGCAGAATCAACATGCGGTCCGCATAATGGACCGCAGGATTGCCAGTAAAATTCTCTTATTCTTTTACGATATGCGACCAGAATGCGGTTTGCATTCGTGTTATGCGGTCGTAGAATGCACCGCGAATTTGACATTAAAAATTCTCAAGAAATTATGCGATAGATCTGCGGTTCGCATTTCCATTTTTTCGATCGCATATTAGACTGCATTTTCAACATAATTTTTGGAAAACATTTGGTTAAACTCTGCGGTAGGAATACGGTCTGCAGAGCAGATCTGCGATCGCATTCCTGACCGCACAATCGACATTTTCTAGAAAAATTTATTCTTTCTATTTTTGAAACTAAAATCACTACCAAGGGTCCGAACTGCAGCGAGCTTCCGAGCATTCCTAACACTTATTCGGACCATGACACCACGACAACTATGTTTCTAGCACAAAAATTTTACGGGGCCTTACATGCACCTTTACCATAAAAATTGACAGAAGTTAACCACAGTTGAACTAGGACTCAAGCTATGCACCTTCGCCAACATGTTAAACTATGGTTGAACCAAAATTCAGGCTATGTGCCTTTTCCATCAAAATTGACAAAGGTCAACAATAGTTGAACTAGGCCTCAGGCTATGCGCCTTCACCAAACAGTTCAAACTATGTTTGAACAAAGACTCAGGCTATGCGTCTTCACCATCAAAATGGAAAGAGTTCAACAATAGTTGAACTCGGACTCATGGTATTATGCCTTCGCCAACAAGTTCAACTATGGTTGAACCAACAATAAGACTATGCGCCTTCGCCATCAAAATTGGCATAGTTCAAAAATAGTTGAACTGGGACTCACGCTATGCGCCTTCGCCAAAAAGTTCAAACTATTGTTGAATCAAGACTCAGCTTATGCACCTTGACCATCAAAATTTACAATGTTTAACAACAGTTGAACTAGGATTCAGGATATGCGCCTTCACCAACAAGTTCAACTATGGTTGAATGAAGACTCAGGCTATGCGCCATTGCCATCAAAATTGACAAAGTTCAAGAATAGTTGAACTAGGACAAAGGCTATGTGCCTTCGCCAACAAGTTCAAACTATGTTTGAACAAAGACTTTGGATATGCGCCTTTACAATCAAAATTGAAAAAGTTCAACAATAGTTGAACTGGGACTCAGGCCATGCACCTTCGCCAACAAGTTCAACTATGGTTGAACCAACACTCAGACTATGCGCCTTTGCCATCAAAATTGGCATAGTTCAACAATAGTTGAACTGGGACTCATGCTATGCACCTTCGCCAATAAGTTAAACTATGGTTGAATCAACACTCAGGCTATACGCCTTGACCACCAAAATTGACAAAGTTTAACTATAGTTGAACTAGGATTCAGGCTATGTGCCTTCGCCAACAACTTCAACTATGGTTTAACGAAGGCTCAGGCTATGCGCCTTCGCCCTCAAAATTGAAAAAGTTCAACAGCAGTTGAACTAGGACTCAGGCTATGCGCCTTCGCCAACAAGTTCAAATTATTGTTGAACCAAGACTCAGGCTATGCACCTTCGCCATCAAAATTGACAAAGTTCAACAATAGTTGAACAACGACTCAGGATATGCGCCTTCACCAACAAGTTCAAACTATTGTTGAACCAAGACTCAGGCTATGCGCTATCGACATCAAAATTGACAAAGTTCAACAATTGTTGAACTGGGACTCAAGCTATGCACCTTCTAAAAACGTTCAAATTATGGTTGAATCAATACTCAGGATATGTGCCTTCGCCATCAAATTGACAAAGTTCAACAATAGTAGAATTGGGACTCAGGCTATGCGCCTTCGCCAACTGCTTGAAACTATGATTGACCTAAAACTCAGGCTATGTGCAGTTGAACTGGGGCTCAAGCTTTGTACCTTCACCAACAAGTTAAAATTATTGTTGAACCAAGACTTAGGCTATGCACCTTTTCCATCAAAATTGACAAAGTTCAACAACAGTTGAACTAGGATTCAGGCTAAGCGCCTTCGCCCTCTAGTTCAAACTATGGTTGAAAAAAAACTTAACACTCAAACTATGCGCCTTCGCCATTAAAATTGGCAAAGTTCAACAACAGTTGAACTAGGACTTAGGCTATGTGCATTCGCCAGCAAGTTAAAACTATTGTTGAATCAAGACTCAGGCTATGCGCCTTGACCATCAAAATGAAAAATTTTAACAACTGTTGAACTAGCATTCAAGCTATGCGCCTTCGCCAAAAAGTTCAACTATGGTTGAACGAAGACTCACGCTTTGTGCCTTCACCTACAAAATTGACAAAGTTCAACAACAGTTGAATTGGGACTCAAGCTATGCGCCTTCTCCAACAAGTTCAAATTATTGTTGAACCAACACTCAGGCTATGTGCCTTCGCCATCAAAATTGACAAAGTTCAACAATAGTTGAACTAGGACTCGGGATATGCGCCTTTGCCAACAAGTTCAAACTACTGTTGAATCAAGACTCAGGCTATGCGCCATCGACATTAAAATTGACAAAGTTCAACAACTGTTGAACTAGGACTCAGGCTATGTGCCTTCTCAAACAA
This sequence comes from Nicotiana noctiflora, assembly GCA_032618575.1. Lineage (NCBI taxonomy): Eukaryota > Viridiplantae > Streptophyta > Magnoliopsida > Solanales > Solanaceae > Nicotiana > Nicotiana noctiflora. The sequence continues at coordinate 82,372 of JASVEL010009040.1, read as the reverse complement.
GTTGAAATTATGGTTGAACCAAGACTCAGGCTATGCGCCTTCACCATCAAAATTGACAAAGTTCAACAATAGCTGAACTGGGACTCAGGCTATGCGCCTTCGCCAACAGGTTCAAACTATGGTTGAGCCAAGACTCAGGCAATGCGTTGTTGAACTTGGACTTAGGCTATCTGCCTTTGCCAACAAGTCCAACCATGGTTGAGCCAAGACTCAGGCTATGCGCCTTCGCCAACAAAATTGACAAAGTTCCACAGAAGTTGAACTGGGACTCTCGATATACGCCTTCACCAGCAAGCTCAAACAATTTTTGAACCAAGACTCAAGCTATGCTCCTTTGCCATCAAAATTAACAAAGTTCAACAATGGTTGAACTGGGACTCAAGCTATATGTCACGCCCCAAATCGAGGAACATGACCGGCGCCTGACCAGGTTGCCCCAGTCAAGCGGACCTGGGTGCCTTTCATTCCCACGCGTTACCCCTGTGATGACCGTTTCTCATTAACCAAATATATTACTAATCATAATTGATTTCACATTAAACAAATAAAACGATACGAGTGATTCATTAACAAGATTTCAATTTTTTTTTATAACGCCCGACATAACACCATATATATATATACATAAGACTGGAGTCCCACAGTTTACATGTCTACAGAGCCTCTAGGATACAAAAGGGAAATACAATACTTGCCGGTAACAAGGCTCCGGCTATACCTTACGAAACCAAAATGAAATCTAAATCGAGTGGCATGAACCACACAAGGCCCCGAGGAAGAAAGGGGCTCACCAAAACGGGCAGTGGAAGGAGAAGGATACTACCGCCGATGAGCTGAAGTGCCTGCTACTGATCCACCTACAATCATGACACGAATGTAGCGCCCCCGGCAAAAGGGACGTCAATACACTTGAATTGTACTGGTATGTATGGACAAACTTTGTCCCAAGTAAACTCAAGCCATTAAATTACATCAACAATTTATTAAGCCAGCCAACCATGTTTCCACATTTTCCTCATTTCAAATAATTCTCACACAAAGCACTTTCTACAATCAACCAATCAATCACGTAAAGAACAAGTAGTCAAACAAAGGGGCAATCAGTGCCCCACAGGTTGCAAACTCTCCTGCTGTCTCCTTTCACAATTTCACATTATTGATTTATGTATCAATTTTCAATAGCGATTTCGATCGCTTTCCATCCTTATTGCCCCTGACCACCCTTATTACCTCGGCCACCCTTATCACCCCAACCCACACCTTATTTCACCACGTTGCGGCGCGCAACACGACCCCGCCTTACAGCTGAAAACACAACAATTTCAAACAGCAGATAAGGTACTACACACAATTTCAACAAGTTCAAATAAGCAACTTGCATATTGTTTCATGTTCTCAATTACTTCTCAAGCCAATATCACAACCAAGTTACAATGTTTCCACATTCAAGAATATTCACACATGTATATTCAACAATTTTCCATAATTCAAGTGTTTCATCTCTTTCCACAATAAACCAATTCTCAAGTGTTTCGTTTTCTTTTCCACAAGGTGCCATATAGGTCATCATAATCATTATTCACAAATTCTTTACCCAATTCAACTCTCATTCACCTTTCGGTTCATATTTCATACCACAACACTCATAGTTCAACAACAACTTTGAATATCCAACAACAACATCAAATAATCACATACAATTTCTCAAATCAACACATGCCCAAACAATTTTACACATAAGGGCGATTTCACAAGAATCAAAATTAGCCATACATACCTGGTGATGATTTTTCTTCCGTTAACTTCCTACTTTATGCTTACCCAAGCTATCTTACTCTTGCCAACCTTGTTTTTGAAGACTCTTACTTCTACTCACTTCTTTTTACTAGAAATCAAGTTCAAAAATCATGCATGAGTGTAAAAATTCTATTTTTAAAAGCTATTATATGAAAACCTCTCTTTACCCAATTAAAACTGAAAATCAAAGAAAATAGTTAGGGTTTTTACCTTGAAAATATTGGGGAAGTTGAATCCTTGCCCTAGGATCCCTTGGAATTAAGTAGTTGGAACAATCTTTGAAGATGAAGAACTTCTCTCTCTAATTTTGGTGAGATGATATGATAAAATGAAGAAGAAAGGTGTTATATTAAAGAAGAGATCGGGTCAAAATGTTACAAAAATCTGGGCCGGGGTCAAATATGCGGTCACTATGCGACCGCAGAATCAACATGCGGTCCGCATAGTGACCGCAGAATGGCTCAAAAAATTACGCAGGTTCTGTTAAGACATGCGGTCACTATGCGGACCGCATGTTGATTCTGCGGTCGCAAAAGTGCACCGCAGATTGACATGCGATCGCATATCGACCGCACATTTGACACGGATTTGGGCAACTCTCTGGAACGATTTGCGGTCAGAATGCGGTCCGCATGTCAGGTTTGCGGTCGCATTCTTGACCGCATATTTGACATTTTTCTTGAAAAATTATTTCTCTATATTTTTGAAACTTAAATCATTACCAAGGGTCCGAACCGCGGCTCGCAAGCTCGCCGCGAAGAATTCTACGCATTCCTAACACATTATTCGGACCATGACACCACAGCTACTAGGTTTTATGCACAAAAATTTTACGGGGCCTTACACTATATGCCTTCGCCCACTAGTTTAAACTATGGTTGAACAACGACACAGGCTATTCGCCTTCGTCATCAAAATTGACAAAGTTCATCAACAGTTGAACTAGGACTCAGGCTATGCGCCTTCACAAACTAGTTCAACTATTGTTGAACCAAGACTCAGGCTATGCACCTTCGCCATCAAAATTGGCAAAGTTCAACAAAAGTTAAACTGGGACTCACGCTATGCGCCTGCGCCAACAAGTTCAAACTATGGTTGAATCAAGACTCAAGCTATGTGCCTTCACCATCAAAATTGACAAAGTACAACAACAGTTGAATCGGGACTCAAGCTATGCGCCTTAGCTAACTAGTTTAACTATGGTTGAATAAAGACTCGGGATATACGCCTTCACCATCAAAATTGACAAATTTCAACAACAGTCGAACTTGGACTTAGGCTATGTGCCTTCGCCAATAAGTTAAAATTATTATTGAACCAAGACTTAGGCTATGCGCCTTCGCCATCAAAATTGACAAAGTTTAACAATAGTTAAACTGGGACTCGGGATATGCACCTTCGCCAACATGTTCGAACAATCGTTGAACGAAGACTCAGGCTATGCGCCTTCAGTATCAAAATTGAAAAAGTTTAACAAAACTTGTACTGGGACTCAGGCTGTGCGCCTTAGCCAACAAGTTCAAATTATGGTTTAACCAAGCTAGGACTATACGCCTTCGCAATCAAAATTGACAAATTTCAGCAATATTTGAACTGGGAATCAGGCTATCCTCCCTTCGCCAACAAGTTCAAACTATGGTTGAACCAAGACGTATGCTATGCCGTTCAGCATTGAAATTGACAAAGTTCAACTACGGTTGAACCAAGACTATGGCTATGCACCTTCGCTAACAAAATTGACAAAGTTCAACAATAGTTGAACTGGGACTCAGGCTATGCGCATTCGCTAACAAGCTCAACTACAGTTTAATCTAGACTCAGGCTATGTGCCTTTGCCATCAAAATTGAAAAAGTTCAACAATAGATGAACTGGACTCAGGCTAGGCTCCTTCACCTAAAAGTTCAAACAATGGTTGAACCAAGACTCAGGCTATGCACCTTCGCCATCAAAATTGACGAAGTTCAACTACGGTTGAACCATGAGTCAGGCTATTGGCCTTCGCCCTAAAAATTGACAAAGTTAGACAATAGTTCAACTGGGACTCAAGCTATGCGCAATCACGAACAAGTTCAATTATGGTTGAATCAAGACTCTGGCTATGTGCCTTTGCCCTCAAAATTGACAAAGTTCAATAATAGATAAACTGGGACTCAAGATAGGCACCTTCGCCAACAAGTTCAAACTACTGTTGAACCAAGACTCAGGCTATGCACCTTCGCCATAAAAACTGACAAAGTTCAACTACAATTGAACCAAGACTCAGGCTATCTGCCTTCACCATAAAAATTGGCAAAGTTCAACAACAGTTGAACTAGGACTCAGGATATGCACCTTCACCAACAAGTTCAACAATGGTTGCACGAAGATTAAGGTTATGCGCCTTTACCATCATAATTGACAAAGATCAACAGCAGTTGAACTAGGACTCAGGCTATGTGCCTTCGCCAACAACTTCAAACTATGGTTGAACAAAGACTCAAGTTATGCGCCTTCACCATAAAAATTTACAAAGTTCTACAACAGTTGAACTATGACTCAGGCTATGCGCCTTCATGAACAAGCTCAACTATTGTTTAACCAAGACTCAGACTATGCACCTTCGCCATCAAAATTGGCGAAGTTCAACAGCAGTTGAACTGTGACTCAGGTTATGCGCCTTCACCAACAAGTTCAAACTATAGTAGAACCAAGACAAAGGCTCTGCGCCTTCGCCATCAAAATTGACAAAGTTCAACACGAATTGAAATGGGACTCACGCTATGCGCCTTCGCCAACAAGTTCAACAATTGTTTAAGAAAGACTTAGGCTATGTGTCTTCTCCATAAAAATTTGTAAAGTTCAAAAACAGTTGAACTGTGACTCAGGCTATGCGCGTTCGCCAACTAGTTCAAGCTATGGTTGAACCAAGAGTAAGGCTATGCGCCTTCACAATCAAAATTGACAAAGTTCAACAATAGTTGAACCGGGACTCATGCTATGTGCCTTTGCCAATAAGTTAAAACTATGGTTGAACAAAAACTCAGTCTATGCCCCTTCGCCATCAAAATTGACAAAGTTCAATAATAGTTGAACTGGGACTCAGGCTATGCACCTTCGCTAACAAGATGAAACTACAGTTGAACCAAGACTCGGGCTGTGTGCCTTCACCATCAAAATTGACAAAGTTCAACAACAGTTGAACTGGGACTCAAGCTATGCGCCTTTACCAAGAAGTTCAACTATGGTTGAACAAAGACTCAGGCTATGCACCTTCGCCATCAAAATTGACTTAGTTCAACAACATTTGAATTGGGACTTAGGCTGTGGGCCTTCGAACAAGTTCAACTACGACTGAACCAAGACTCACGCTATGCGCCTTCGCCATTAAAATTGGCAAAGTTCAACAACAGTTTTACTAGGACTCAAGCTATGCGCCTTCGCCAACAAGTTCAAACTATGGTTGAATCAAGACTCAGGTTATGCGCCTTCACCATCAAAATTGGCAAAGTTCAACTACAGTTGAACTAGGACTTAGGCTATGCGACTTCGCCAACAAGTTCAACTATGGTTGAGCCAAGACTCAGGCTATGTGTCTTCGCCATAAACATTGACCAAAGTTCAACTATGGTTGAACCGAGAATCAGGCTATGCGCCTTCACCATAATACTTGAGAAAGTTAAACAACAGTTGAACTGCATCTCAGGCTATGCTCCTTCGCTAACAAGTTCAAACTATGGTTGAACCAATGCTCAGACTATGCGCCTTCACCATCAAATTTGACAAAGTTCAACAACAGTTGAACTGGGACTCTGGCTTTGCGGCTTCACCATCAAAATTGACAAAGTTCAACAATAGTTGAACTTGGACTTAGGCTATGTGTTTTCGCCAACAAGTTTAACTATGGTTTATCCAAGAAATTTGGCAAAGTTCAACAACAGTTGAACTGGGACCCAGGCTATGCGCCTTCGCCAACCACTTCGAACTATGGTTGAATCAAGACTTAACATATGCGCCTTCGCCATCAAAATTGACATAGTTCAACAGCGGTTGAACATGGACTCAGGCTATGTGCATGCGCTAAGAAGTTCAACTATGGTTGAACCAAGACTCAGGCTATGCGCATTCGCCATTAAAATTGAAAAAAAGTTGAAAAGTAGTTGAACTTGGACTCAGGCTATGCACCTTCGCCAACAAGTTTAACTATGATTGAACTAAGACTCAGGCTATGCGCCTTCACTATCAAAATTGGAAAAGTTCAACAACAGTTGAATTGGGACTCAACCTATACGCCTTAACCAACAAGTTCAAACTATGGTTGAATCAAGACTTAAGCTATGGGCCTTCGCCATCAAAATTGACAAAGATCAACAACAGTTGAACAGGGACTCAGGCTATGCGCATTCGCTAACAAGGTCAACTATGGTTTAACCAAGACTTAGGTTATGCGCCATCGCTATTAAAATTGAAAAAGTTCAATGGCAGTTGAACTGGGACATAGGATATGCACCCTCGCCAATAAATTCAACTATGGTTGAACCAAGACTCAGGCTATGCGTCTTCGCCATCAAACTTGACAAAATTCAACAATAGTTTAAGGGGAACATAGGCTATGCGCCTTCGCCAACAAGTTCAAACTATGGTTGAACGAAGACTTAGGCTATGCGCCTTCGCCATCAAAATTTAGAAAGTTCAATAACACTTGCACTGGGACTCAGACAATACGCCTTCGCTTACAAGTTCAGCTATGGTTGAACCAAGCCTCTGGCTATGCACCTTCGCCATCAAAATTGACACAGTTAAACTATGGTTGAAATAAGACTCAGGTTATGCGCCTTCACCATAAAATTGACAAATTTCAACAATAGTTGAATTGGGACTCAGGCTATGCGCCTTCTCAAACAAGTTCAACTATGGTCGAACCAAGACTCGAGCTATGCGCCTTTGTCATCAAAATTGACTAAGTTCAACAACAGTTGAACTAGGACTCAGGCTATGCGCCTTCGCCAATAAGTTCAATCTATGGTTGAACCAAGACTGATGCTATGCGCCTTCGCCATACAAATTGAGAAATGTCAACAACAATTAAACTGGGACTCAAGCTATGCACCTTCGCCAACAAGTTCAACTATGGTTGAACCAAGACTCAGGATATGAACCTTGGCCATCAAAATTGGCAAAGTTCAACAATAGTTGAACTGGGACTCAGGCTATGCACCATCGCCAACAAGTTCATACTATGGTCGAATCAAGACTCAGGCAATGCGCCTTCACCATCAAATTTGACAAAGTTCAACAACAATTGAACTAGGACTCAAGCTTTGCGGCTTCACCATCAAAATTGACAAAGTTCAACAATAGTTGAACTTGGACTTAGGCTATGTGTTTTCGCCAACAAGTTTAACTATTGTTTAACCAAGAAAATTGGAAAAGTTCAACAACAGTTGAACTGGGACTCAGGCTATGCGCCTTCGTCAACAACTTCGAACTATGGTTGAATCAAGACTTAACATATGCGCCTTCGCCATCAAAATCGACAAAGTTCAACAACAGTTGAACAGGGAATCAGGCTATGTGCATTCGCTAAGAAGTTCAACTATGGTTGGACCAAGACTCAGGCTATGCGCCTTCGCCATTAAAATTGAAAAAGTTGAAAAGCAGTTAAGCTGGGACTCTGGCTATGCACCTTCGCGAACAAGTTTAACTATGATTGAACTAAGACTCAGGCTATGCGCCTTTGCTATCAAAATTGGAAAAGTTCAACAGTAGTTGAATTGGGACTCAACCTATGCGCCTTAACCAACAAGTTCGAACTATGGTTGAATCAAGCTATGTGCCTTCGCCATCAAAATTGACAAAGATTAGCAACGGTTGAATAGGGACTCAGGTTATGCGCATTCGCTAACAAGGTCAACTATGGTTGAACCAAGACTCAGGTTATGCGCCTTCGCCATTAAAATTGAAAAAGATCAACGTCAGTTAAACTCGGACTTAGGATATGCACCCTCGCCAACAAATTCAACTATGGTTGAACCAAGACTCAGGCTATGCGTCTTCGCCATTAAACTTGACAAAGTTCAACAATAGTTCAACGGGGACTTAGGCTATGCGCCTTCGCCAACAAGTTCAAACTATGGTTGAACGAAGACTTAGGCTATGCGCCTTCGCCATAAAAATTTACAAAGTTCAACAACAATTGAACTAGGACTCAGACGATACGCCTTTGCTTACAAGTTCAACTATGGTTGAACCAAGACTCTGGCTATGCACCTTCGCCATCAAAATTGACACAGTTAAACTACGGTTGAACTAAGACTCAGGTTATGCGCCTTCACCATAAAATTGACAAAGTTCAACAATAGTTAAATAGGGACTCAGGCTATGCGCCTTCTCAAACAAGTTCAACTATGGTCGAACCAAGACTCGGGCTATGCGCCTTTGCCATCAAAATTGACTAAGTTTAACAATATTTGATCTAGGACTCAGGCTATGCGCCTTCCCCAATAAGTTCAATCTATGGTTGCACCAAGACTGATGCTATGCGCCTTCGCCATAAAAATTGAGAAATGTCAACAACAATTAAACTGGGACTCAGGCTGTGCACCTTCGCCAACAAGTTCAACTATGGTTGAACCAAGACTCAGGATATGAACCTTCGCTATCAAAATTGGCAAAGTTCAACAACAATTGAACTGGGACTCAAGCTATGCGCCTTCGCCAACAAGTTCATACTATCGTTGAATCAAGACTCAGACAATGCGCCTTCACCATCAAAATTGACAAAGTTAAATGTTGGTCCCAAACGCACATGCAAATATACGTGGTCGTAAATGTAACAAAGTAATAAGTTGAGTCTCGAACCCACAAAAGCTTATATCAACTACTTACTAACATACCCATATTGTTATTCCGTCAAGCCAAGTTCGAATTCAAGATGTTTAGTTATGCTATTTATAATCTTAAATAACAACTAAATTATCAAGTATCAAATTGATTGTTGTGTACTTAATAGAGACAAATATTATAGGGTTGTGATTTATTCACAAATTGTATTGTATTTTTATTAACTATCCTTTTTATATAATTCACTCATGGTTGTTAATTAGTCGATAAATGCTCTCATAGCCTTCTCCCGAAGTACTACTCACCTATTCTCAATAGATTAACATCTATATTCCTATGAAATCAATCTATTAAGAACGCATTAAAATCATGACATTTTATTAAGCAAGGTGATTAGGTATATTTCTATCCTAACCACAAATATGTTCCCCTTAAGGGTTAAGATCATTCTTTCTTCAATTCTTCTCTAATTTAAATATGTCTTTTCCAAGCATAGCATAGATCATAAATAAAACTTAACTATTGGATAAACAATTAAGCAATTAAACACAGAATTGAAGAAACAACCATATATGAATGAATTATAATCAAGATCAAGTTAATTTCAAACCACAATATTCATGGCACAATCAAAACCCCAGAACAATGGATGTTTTATCCACTCATGTTCATATAAAACTCAACAATAATAATCTTAAGAATACTCTAAACAAGTAACAAGAATAAATATTGAAAGAACATCTCCCCTCTTTTCTTAGCTTCAAGAGTCTTCAATGGCTTCTTCTTACTAAAATGAATAGTAATTTTCCACTCTCCCACAAAATCGGATCATTTCCCTCAATAATAGAGGTTTTCTTTAATTAATTTTGAGTGGAAACATGTAATTTTCCGATTTTACCCCTCAATAATGCTTTTCTAGGACAGAAACGCGTGAAGTTTCGATCGAAGGTTGAACTTCGGGTGATTCTTCACGCGTTTGACACTGTTTCAAAAATTAAATAGCGCGTTGCGAGTTTTTTTCTGCCATTTCTTGTTTTTTGTATGCATGGACTAAACTCCGAGGGGTTGTTTTTTCTCCTGAATCATTCCATTACATTTCCAAATATTTATATAGCTCTTTCTTCTACAAAGTATAAGAATCGCTAAGTAAATTTCTATTTCTCATCAATCATATACACTATGTTATTGGAATATAATTAAATGGAAGCAAAAATAATGGTTAAATCACTCAGATTTCGTCTATTATCAACACCCCACACTTACTTCTTTGCTAGTCCTCGAGCAATCACGTTATACTCACTAGAGATTCCTTCATTCAACCTTATCCATTAGCGCATTACACCTAGAACAAAGTACACATATTATGCCTAACAATGTACAATCTTAGTCTAACAATTGATTCTTAAGTGCCATTCAATATTCAAACTTCCTTAACATACTCCACACAAAAGTTAAGATTTGCTTTTCTGTCACAAGTTGTATGCCCTCACCATCATGCCATTCATGAAATATTTGCAATTTAATTCGCACATTCAAGTCATATACTTACATTTATCGTTTAAAGCACTTACTCTCACAATATAAGTCACATACATGCAAATGGTACCATAAGCTTGCCCGTAATGTAAATCTCTACTTATATAGGCTAACTAAGCTAAAAATCAATTAGGACTTTTCCATGGTTGTAATGTGGCTTAAGGGACAGTTAGGATACATTTTGGAATAGTGACTCACTCCCCTAGCATTTTAACACATCACATGTAACTTATGTCTCTTCTTTTTTTTTTCTTTTTTTTATTCACAAACAATATATCATCCAAATTTTCCCTTCTTCTTTAAGCACTCTATTAATTTATACCCACTAGCCGGATCAAAACAACATATTTATTTATTCAATTTTCGCTAGTGGTGTATAACTATTACAAAACAAGTGTTATTTCTATCTTTTCATTGGCTTAAATCAAAACCCACCCCACACTAAATTCCTTCTTAATTATTTTAGCATTCTTTTCACGATTAAAGTGCATTTACGAGGAAACAAATTCAAAACTAGATCAATAAAGAACAAAATGCTTAGGCTTGTTGTAATGACCCGGCCGGTCATTTTTCAAATTTACGCCCCGATCCCTATTTAACTATTTCCCATAAGTTCATTTTTGCTATTGTGGTTTGCCGGGAGGTTCGGTTCTGGAATTTGGAGTGTTTTGGGACACTTAGTCCCTAAATGAGAGCTTTATAGTTAAAAAATGGCTTGTATTCAGAACAATGTTAAGACGACCTCGGAACGGAAATTTGATGGTTCCATTAGCTTTGTTAGGTGATTTCAGGGTCGGGAGCATGTTCAGGATGTATTTTGGAGGTCTGTAGCTCATTTAGGCTTGAAATGCCGAAGTTTGGAATTGTTGGAAATCCGATCGATAGGTGAGATTTTGATACGGGAGTCAGAATGGAATTCCGACAGTTGCAGTAGCGTCGCTAGGTGACTTTGAAAATGTCTGCAAATTTTCAGGTCATTCGGACATCCTTTGGTCGAGTTCTGATAGCATGTAGGTTTCGGAAGTTTTGGTTGAAACTTAGGCTTGAATCCGCCTTGATTCGATGATTTCCGTGTTTAAGGGTGTGTTTCTATGATTGGAACAAGTTCGTATCGTGTTTTGGGATAGGTTTGTGGTTTTCATTGGGGTCCCGGGGGCCTCGGGGTGAATCGGGTGTCTAATCGAACCAAATTCTTGCATTTTAGAAGTTCTGTTGGTTGCTGGTATTTGTTGCAGACGGATACTCTATGCGATCGCATAGGGGTGATGCGATCGCTTAGAACGATGAACTTGAGCTGCTGAGTTGTTCTATGCGATCGCATAGACTGGGCTGCAATCGCATAGGTTTGTAACCTTGCTATATGCGATCACATGGTTATTGGTGGGATCGCATATTGTATTGTGGCCCGGGGTTCCTAGAAGTCATTTGTTCTATGCGATCGCGGGGATAGAGTGCGATCGCATCGTAGTAATTTTGGATCCTGGACAACTGTTCTATGCGATCGCATTATAGGTGTGAGATCGTATAGCATTAAATATTGAGAGTAAATTTTTGTTCAATGCGCTCGCAACAGTGGGATGCGATCCCATAGAGTAAATCACTGTGCAGACAGAACCAATTATAATAATTTCATCCGCGAGGGTTTCACCATTTTTACAAAAACTCAAGCTAGGGAGCTCGGTTTTGAGGGATTGTTCGAGTGCTTTTCAGAGATTATTGTTGGGTAACAATTTCTTACTCCGTTGTGATCATTATTCACTAATCTAAACTCAATTTCTTCCTTTAATTTTGGATTTGGGGTGTAAAATTAGGGTAGTTTCATAGAAAAAAATTGGATGATTTGGAGGGGCAAACAAACTCCGATTTTGATAATTTTATATGGTTAGACTCGTGAGAGTACGAGGGTTCTGAAAACGTAAAAATATTTCAATCCGTGCCGATATCCGCAGGGGTATTTTGGTCATTTCACCCATTTCACGTCGTAGCTTAAATTTTATCATTGTAATTAGCTACTTGTGATGTTATTCACACTATGAAATTGGTTTGACTAGATTCGGGCCACTTGGAGTCAGATACTCGTGGCAAGGGAGTCGTTTCATAGCGGTTTTGTACCGGAATTGAGGTATGTGACTTGTCTAACCTTGGGTAGGGGAACCTTCTCCCCTAGGATATTTATGTGTTGATTTAAATTCCTTGTACGTGAGGTGACGGGCGTGTACTTGCTCAGATTTTTGAAAAACCACCTTACTTGAACTGTTCGTGATATCCTTGATATTTAATTGATTCAATTGTAAAACTTATCCGATGTTAGTTAGAGAAGCATGAAAAGATAGGATTATCTGTCTAAGTGCCTATTTGTCTAAATTGAACTTCGTAGAACTTGTTGAGACTGGATTTGGTGTAATTTGTGGCTATGTACTTCATATTTCTCTGTATCTTTCCTCTTATTGATTGTGTTTGTGTTTGTCAACTGCGGGTTAAATTCCTGGAGATTCGGTGCTACTGAGGCAAAGGACTGTGGGTTCAATTCCCAAAGATCCTGAGATATTGAGATACGGACTACGGGTTCAATTCCCAGAGATCCTGAGATATTGAGATACGGACTGCGGGTTCAATTACCGGAGATCCAAAGATATTGAGATACGACTGCGGGTTCGATTCCGGGAGACCCAACGATACTAATATACGGACTCCGGGTTCAATTTCCGAAGATCCTGCGATATTGAGGCAAGGACTGCAGGTTCAATTCTCGGAGATCCTATGAGACTGATATATGGACTGCGGCTTCGATTCCCGGAGATCCTGAGTTGCTGAGTATAGAAAGGGACTGCGGGTTTAATTCCCGGAGATCCTAGACTTGTTGATTTGTACAGTGTTGTGTTGATTTCTCCTTGTTAGCTTAATTGTAGAGGGTTGCAGTATTTACTTCATTGCTGTTATTTAAGTCTTATTCTTATTTGAACTGCTTGATATTATTATTATCATTATTTTTATTATTTCTCGGTAGGGACCTAACCTTCCTCGTCACTACTCCATCGAGGTTAGGCTTGGCACTTACTAAGTAACACCGTGGTGTACTCATACTACTATTCTGCACACTTTTGTTGTGCAGATCCAGGTACATCTGATCAGGTGCACTACATGTGATTTAGTTGCACCTTTAGGAGACTCGAGGTATGATCTGCTACGTCCGCATATCCTGAGGGTCTTCTTCTATTCTTATTAGTGATATCAGCTATTTCCTTATTTTCGTTGTTTAGACACTCTTGATGTATAGAGCCACTGTTGTACTCTTTCTTATTCTGTGTTGCCCATGAGCTTCCGGGTCTTGGTAGTTGTGTTTTCTTGTGGTATTTGGTGAAGTGTATGTGCCGATCGGCACTTATTACATTTCTTTTACATCATTCCGCTGTTATCTTATATTTTATTTCATGAAGGTGTATATTCCGCATTGTGTTAGGCTTACCTAGTCGCGAAAACTGGGTGCCGTCATGACATGTTCACGATTCGTGAACTAGGGTCGTGACAAGTTGTTATCAGAGCTCTAGGTTCAGAGGAGTCACGGGACATAGACCGGTTATTTAGAGTCTCGCTGATCGATACGGAGACGTTTGTATATATCTATGAGAGGCTATGTAACTGTTTAGGAAACTCTTCATTTCTTTTGAATTCCTTGTCATGCGATATTTTGGCCCCAAATATAAACTTTTGTTTTCTATTCTCTCACAGATGGTGAGGACATGTGGTACTTGTGAGGATCAGGCACAAGCACCACCTGCTATCGTCACCTGAGGCCGCTGCCATGGTAGAGGTCGAGGACGCGCCCGAGGTGCAGCCACAGCACCCACGCGCGCTGCCGCTGAGGCATTGCCGGTGGATCAGGTTGGAGTGCAGGCACCTGGTACACCGACTACAACTGCTACTACTCCAGCACTCCAGGATACCCTGGCCCAGTTTATGAGCATGTATACTACTCTAGCTCAGGCGGGGTTGCTTCCTCTCACTGCAGCTACATCTCAGGCTGGGGGAGTGGCCCAGGCTCCCGCAGCCGGTACACCTGAGCAACAAGTGCCCATGGGGCAGGTTCCAGAGATTATTACTATGCCTCCTACCACCCCAGTACAGCCCGGAGGTGGGCCAGCTGCCTCCGAGGATGAGCAGCGTAGATTAGAAAGGTTCAAGAAATATGATCCCCAGTGTTCATTGGCTTAGCTTCAGATGATGCATTGGGATTTATGAAGGAGTGTCATCGTATCCTCCGTACTATGGGTACAGTGGAGAATAGCAAGGTTTCCTTTACTGCTTTTCAGCTTTGAGGGGCCGCTTATGATTGGTGGCACACGTATGAGTTGGATAGTCCAGATGAGTCTGCCTCGTTGACCTGGACACAGTTTTCTCATATGTTTTTGAGGGAGTTTGTTCCCCAAACCCTTAGAGATTCTTGGAGATTGGAGTTTGAGCGGTTGTGTCGGGGCTCTATGACAGTATCGTAGTATGCTATCAGTTTCCTCCGGTTAGCCAGGCATGCACCGGCCTTGGTAGCCACGATCCGGGAGAGAGTGTGGAGGTTTATTGATGGCCTTATTCCGTCGATTTGGTCTAGCATGGAGAGAGAGCTGGAGACAGATGTACCGTATCAGTAGGCGGTGTGTATTTCCAGATGGATCGAGAGTATACTCCCTAGAGAGCAAGGAGAAAGGGAGGCCAAGAGGTCTCATGAGTCGGGTCATTTCTCTGGTGCCCGTATTTCAGCAGCCAGTCGTTTCGGCAGGGGTTATTCTGGTCACCTAGTTAATTCAGCATTGCCAGCAGCTGGTAGTACTCCAGCTCTTCTAGTACCTCAGGAGCCTTATTATGCTTCCCCAGTTTCCAGTGTGCCTCCTGCGCGGGATACCTCCAAGAGTCAGTCCAGCAGGAGCAGGGCCGATCAGTCACAGCTACCACCTCCTCCCAAGGCATGTTTTGAGTGCAGGGATACTCACCATTTTGTGAGGGAGTGCCCCAAGTGTAGGAGAGGAGCACCTTCACAGACTTTGCAGCCTCAGCATGGTTCACAGGGTTAGCAGGCCATCGTTCCAGCCCTAGCTACCACCCTACCTGCCTAGCCAACCAGGGGCGGGGATTAGGGTGCTAGAGGCTGCCCTCAAAAGAAGGGTCAAGCCAAATTTTATGCTATTCCTAATTGCGCTGCAGAAGTTGCCTCCGATTCTATTGTCGCATGTATTATCTTGGTTAGTCACAGAGAGGTATCAATTCTATTCGATCCTGGTTCTACTTTTTCATATGTGTCCTCTTATTTTGCTTCACATCTGGGTGTGCCTCGGGATTCTTTAAGTGCCCCCATTTATGTTTCTACGGCGGTGGGAGATTGTTTGGTTGTGCACCTTGTGTATCGGTTTTGTTCGGTCACTATTTGTGGTTTGAGACCAGAGCTGATCTTTTATTGCTCGGTATAGTTGATTTTGATATGATTCTGGGCATGGACTGGTTTTCGCCCCATTATGCTATTCTTGATTGTCACGCCAAGACCCTGATGCTGGCTACGCAAGGCACTCCACGTATTGAGTGGAGTGGTAATCTAGATCACAGCCCCAGCCATGTTATTTCCTTTCTCAAAGATCAGTGTATGGTTGAGAAGGGGTGTGCAGCTTATCTAGCTTATGTGAGGTATGTTAGTGTTGACACTCCTTCTGTTGATTCCGTCCCAGTGGTACATGATTTCTCTGATGAATTACCAGCTGATCTCCCGGGCATGCCGCCCGACAATGATATCGATTTTGGTATTGAGTTATTGTCGGGCACTCAACCCATTTCTATTCCTCTGTACCACATGGCTCCTCGAAGGAGTTGAAGGATAATTTACAGGAGTTGTTGGTTAAGGGTTTCATTCGACACAATGTTTCTCCTTGGGGTGCTCCTGTGTTGTTTGTGGAGAAAAAAGACGGTTCAATGGGTATGTGTATTGACTATTACCAGTTGAACAAAGTTACAGTGAAGAACCAGTATCTTTTGCCACGTATTGATGACTTATTTGACCAGCTACAGGGTGCATATATGTTCTCCAAGATTGATTTGCGCTCTGGTTATCATCAGCTGAAGATTCGGGAGACAGATATCCCGAAGACTGCCTCCAGGACTCGGTATGGTCACTACGAGTTTCTCGTTATGTCTTTCGGGCTGACTAATGCCCCAGCAGCTTTTATGCATTTGATCCACTGTGCATTCAGGCAGTACCTTGACTCGTTCGTGATATTTTTCATTGGTGATATTTTGGTATATTCCCGGAGTTGGGAAGAGCACGAACCGCACCTGAGGATAGTGCTTCAAATTCTAAGGGAGAAGAAATTATATGCAAAGTTCTCTAAATGTGAATTTTGGCTGAGTTTGGTGGAATTTCTAGCCCACGTGGTGTTGAGTGAGGGTATTCGAGTGAAGGTGGAGGTCATGCAGAGTTGGCCCAGGCCCTCCTTAGCTACTGAGATTCGTAGCTTCCTTGGAATGGTGGGTTTCTACCGTCATTTTGTAGAGGGGTTCTCTTCGATCGCAGCACCTATGAACAGATTGACCCAAAAGGGTGCCCCGTTTCAGTGGACAGAGGAGTGTGAGGCGAGCTTTCAAAAGCTCAAGACAACTTTGACTTCGGCCCCTATCTTGATGTTGCCTACCGGTTCGGGGTCCTATACGGTATATTTTGATGCCTCACGGGTTGGACTCGATGCAGTATTGATGCATGACCGTAGAGTGATTGCCTACGCATTACGACAGCTAAAGGTTTATGAAAAGAACTACCCTGTCCACGACCTTGAGCTAGCTGCCATTGTTCACACATTGAAGATTTGGCATCATTATTTGTATGGGGTTCCTTGTGAGATTTACACTGATCATCGGAGTTTGCAACACTTGCTTAAGCAGAAGGACATGAACATCTATCAGAGGAGATGGTTGTAGCTGTTGAAGGACTATGATATTACTATACTCTATCCTCCTTGCAAGGCCAATGTAGTTGCCGATGCCTTGAGTCGCCGGGCGGAGAGTTCGGGGAGTTTGGCATATCTACCAGCTTCGGAGAGGCCTAAGGCGACGGATGTTCAGGCTTTAGCCAGGCAGTTTGTTAGATTGGATGTTTCGGAGCCCAGCCGGGTTCTAGCCTGTGTGGTTTCTCGGTCTACTCTATTTGATCGCATCAGAGAGTGGCAGTTTGATGACTCTTATTGCAGGATCTTCAGGACAAGGTTCGGCATGGTGATGCCCGAGATGTCACCATTGGGGATGATGGAGTGATGAGTCAGCAGGGGCGTATTTGTGTGCCCAATGTAGACGATCTTCGAGAGCTGATTCAGTAGAGGCCCGTAGCTCGCGGTATTCCATCCATCTGGGTGCCGCGAAGATGTATCAGGACTTGAGGCAGTATTAGGGGTAGAGGCGGATGAAGAAGGATATAGTTGACTATGTTTCTAGGTGTATCAACTGCCAGTAGGTGAAGTATGAGCATCAGCGTCCGGGTGGGTTAATGCAGCGGATTGAGATCCCAGAGTGAAAATGGGAGCGCATCACCATAGTCTTCGTATCTGGACTTCCACGGACTATGAGGAAGTTTGATTCCATTTGGGTCATTGTGGATCGACTGACCAAGTCCGCCCATATCATACCCGTGTGCACCACTTCCTCATCGGAGTGGCTGGCGGAGATCTACATCAGGGAGATAGTCCGGCTGCATGGTATTCCAGTTTCCATCATTTCAGACAGAGGCACTCAGTTCACTTCGCAGTTCTGGAGAGCTGTTCAGCGGAAGTTAGGCACTCGGGTGGAGCTGAGTAGAGCGTTTCACACCCAGACGGATGGTCAGTCTGAGCGCACTATTCAGATTTTGGAGGATATGCTCCATACTTTGTGATTGAGTTTGGAGATTCATGGGATCATTTCTTGCCACTGGTAGTGTTTGCTTATAACAATAGTTATCAGTCCAGCATTCAGATGGCACCGTATGAGGCCCTATATGGTAGGAGGTGTAGGTCCCCCGTGGGTTGGTTCGAGCCTGGCGAGGCCAGACTAGTAGGTATTGAGATGGTCCAGGATGCAATGGACAAGGTCAAGGTAATTCAGGACAGACTCCATGCGGCCTAGTCCAGACAAAAGAGTTATGCGGACAAGAGGGTACGCGATGTGTCTTTTATTGTTGGTGAGCGGGTTCTACATCGGGTCTCACCCAGGAAAGGCGTCATGAGGTTTGGGAAAAAGGGGAAGCTGAGTCCGAGATTCATTAGCCCATTTTTAGATTTTGAGGCATGATGGGGAGGTTGCTTATGAGCTGGCCTTACCTCCCAGCCTAGCCGAAGTCCATCCCGTATTTCATGTCTCTATGCTTCGGAGATACCATGGTGACCCGTCGCACTTGTTGGATTTCACTTCTTTTCAGCTTGACGAGGTCTATTTTATGTTGAGGAGCCAGTGGCCATTTTGGATAGGCAAATAAGGAAGCTAAGATCAAAGAACATCGCTTCAGTGAAGGTCCAGTGGCGGGGTCAGCCGGCCGAGGAGGCAACTTGGGAGACCGAGCAGGATATGTACAGCCAGTACCCTCATCTCTTCACCACTCCAGGTATGTATTCTATACTCATTCGAGGATGAACAAATCTTTAAGTGTGGGAAGATGTAGCGACCCGGCCGGTCGTTTTTTAAATTTATGCCCCGATCCCCATTTAACTGTTTCCCCAAAGTTCATTTCTGCTATTATGGTTTGTCACAATACCCCATTTCATTCGCCTCCCCTGGCTAGTCAATGAATATTTGAAGACCTCGCTCCCTTAAAATATTGTACATGTTTGGGGATCTTTCCTGGAGCTTTCTAACATCAATTCCCCTTTCTGGAATTGGCTTCTGTGATGCTTTGATAGTGAAACGACTTTGAGCATCGGGTGAAACAAACTTGTTGTTATCATAATTTCGTGATGGAGCTGCCCTTTGGCTGTTGAAAAATGCCTTTTGGGTGCCATAATTCTTGAAAAACATTCACACATTACTCAATCCAAGATAGTTAATGTGACTTAATGCGGTTACCCAGAATTCACACGCAAAATTAGCCATAATTGCACTATAAAACTCATTGAGGACTTTCCACAAACACCTTGTGGGTATTGAGTTTTCACCCTTATTTCTAAGGTTTTTGTTAGGGATTGCCCATCCAAATTTCAGCTATAACCAATTTACATCCTACCCATCCCATACATACAACAAATCAACCCCACACTTATCTTAAAAGGTGTTAAAATCTATGAACAATATACATATATTCTAAGTTATTCAATAGAACATTAAACTATCAACAAAAACTAAGAATATGTAAAGAACACAATAAAATTTATAACTTTTAGCATATACATCAAATATATAATGAGAACAAAGAAGTAACGGAAAGAAAATAACAGCAATGAAGTAAAATTTAGGGTTCTTACCTTTGTTAGGGATATGATTAAATTTGATTAAGAGGAAGAGATGTAGGAGTGAAGAAGAAGAGGGTTTTGGTTGAGGGGTTATTGAAGATGAGGGTTTTATGAATTATGGAAGAAAGGTTTTGTATGTTTTAATTTAAAGAATGTAACATTACACTATTTAACGTTACAGACCCGTCTCAGGCACGCAAATTTCACGCGAAGTGTAAACTTCGCGCGTTTTGGAAAACATTTTGCCTCCACCGCGCGAAGTTCGCCCGAAGTTTATACTTTGCGCGTTTCTTCATGCGTCTGGGCAAAATGTTTTGCTGAATTTTTTTTATCTTGCATTGACATCCGCCCTTGTTCTCCTACAATTATTAACACACAAATAAACATAATAAAATTACAATCACAGATATCATGATTGTTGGGTTACCTCCCAACCAGGGCCTGATTTAATGTCAGGACACGACGCAAAATCCCGCTCATTCATTAGTGAGAAATTTTTTTGTCTTTTCACGACTAATAATTCCTCCCAAATAATGCTTGACTCTTGCCATTCACGAAGAATTTTTTGTTGCTATTTAATACTCGCAGCTTGACTGCACCATAGGAGTAACTCTCACAACCTCAAACAGACCTCACCATTTTAACTTTAACTTTCCAGGAAATAGTCGCAGTCTAGAAATGAATAGCTATACCCCTTGGCATGTCTTAAAGTGACGCGACTCTATATTCTTGTCATGCCATCTTTTTGTTTTTTCTTTGTATAGCTTTGCATTTTCACAAGAGTGCAGCTTGAACTCATCTAGTTCATTTAACTGTAGCAATCTTTTCTCACCTGCAGCTTCAAGGTCCATGTTCAGCTTCTTAATGGCCTAGTATGCTTTTTGTTCAAGCTTAACTGGCTAGTGGCATGCCTTCCCAGAGACCATCTTGTATGGGAATGCTCCAATTGGGGTTTTATATGCAGTTTTATATGCCTATAATCATCCAACTTTCCGGCCCAACCCTTTCTATTGACATTCACCGTTTTCTCCAGTATTTTCTTGATTTCTCTGTTTGACACATCAGCCTGCCCACTTGTTTACGGGTGGTATGCTGTGGAAACTTTGTGTCGCACTCTATATTTATCTATAAGGTTATTCAACAATCGATTACATAAATGAGTCCCTTCATTGCTAATTAAGGCACGTGGGGCCCCAAATCTTGAGAATATGTTCTTTTTCACAAATGCAGCTACCACCATGGCATCATTTGTTGGAAAAGCAATTGCGTCAACCCATTTTGACACATAGTCAACAGCTAACAGAATGTATTTTTTTCCCTTTGGATGGTGGAAATGGCCGCATAAAATCTATCCCCCACACATTGAAATGCTCAACTTCTAGAATGTTATTCAAAGGCATCTCATGCCTTGTGGTGATTGTCCCAATTCTCTGACGTTTATCACACTTCTTTACAAATGCATGGGCATTCTTGAATAAAGTCGGCCAAAAGAGACAAAATTGTAGCACTTTTGCAGCTGTTCTACGTCCTCCATGATGGCCTCCATAAGGTGATGCATGACAATCATGAAACACTAATTCTACCTCATTTTCACGAATTCATCTCTTCATCAACTGATCAGCATATTGCTTGTACAAATAAGGTTCATCCTAGTAGTAGAAATTCACATCATGTAGAAACCTCTTTCTTGCTTCATATTTCATTTTAGTGGGAAGGACCCCACTCACAAGGTAATTCACATAGTCTGCGTACCATGGGGGAGGGTCTTGGGTTATGGCAAAGAGTTGCTCATCTGGAAACAATTCTTTAATTTGGCCACACTCCTCCATGTGATCGGGATTTCCGAGCCTTGATAAGTGGTCAGCTACTTATTTTTATGTCGCTTTCCAATCTCATATCTCTACATCAAATTCCTGCAACAACAAAACCTAGCGTATCAACCGGGCCTTAGACTCCCTTTTTGTGAACAAATATCGGATTGCGGCATGATCGGTATTGACTATGATTGTTGTTCAAGCCAAGTATGCTCGAAATTTCTCAAAAGCCCACACCACAACTAACAATTCCTTCTAAGTGGTGGTGTAATTCAGTTGTGCATCATTAAGAGTTTTACTCGCATAGTATATGGAATAAAACACTTTGTTCTTCCTTTGGCCCTGTACTGCTCCAATAGCAAGATCACTTGCTTCACATATGAGTTCAAATGGAAAGACCAATAATGGGAGCAGTCACCAACTTCATTTTAAGTTCTTCAAATGCTCTGAGGCAAGCATTATCAAATTTGAAACTCACATCTTTTTACAGCAACCTGCACATGGGGGTGGCTATTTTTGAAAAATCTAGAGAAACCTGCGTGCCCCAAGAAGCTCCCGTCACCCTTTACTAAAATAGGTGGAGGTAATTTTTCAACTACCTCTACCTTTGCTTTATCAACTTCAATGCTACTCCCAGGCACTCTATGACCCAACATAGTGCCTTCTTGTACCACAAAATATCACTTTTCCCAATTAAATATCAAATTTGTTTCTTCACAACAACTGAGTAACTTGCTTAGATTCTTCAAGTAATCATTATTAGAAGGCCCAAAAACTAAAAAAGTCATCCATGAACACACCCACAAATTTTTCCACCATGTTAGTGAAAATTGCCATCATACATCTCTGGAAAGTGGCTCGTGCGTTACAAAGACCAAACGGCATTCGCTTGAAGGCAAAAGTGCCATAAGGACAAGTAAACGTAGTCTTCTCCTGATCCTCTGGGCATATGACAATCTAATTGTATCCTGAATAACTATCAGGAAAGCAGTATTATTCATGCCCGGCTAACCTGTCTAGCGATTGATTGAGGAAGGGAAGTGGAAAGTGATATTTGCGAGTGACCTCATTTAGTCTTCAATAATCAATGCAAACTCTCTATCGCATAACAGTGAAAATGGGTATTAGATCATTCTGTTCGTTCTCAATCACAGTCATTCCTCCCTTTTGACGCACACATTGTATTAGGCTCACCCAGTTGCTATCAAAAATGGGAAAAATGATACCTGCATTGAGCAACTTGATCACTTTCTTTTTCACAACCTCCTTCATGATGGGGTTTAATCTCCTTTGATGTCTAATATTGGGACGGTGTCTATCCTCTAGAAAGATTTTGTTCATGCAAAATGGTGGACTAATACACTTGATATCAGCTATAGTTCACCCAATGGTCTTTTTATTCTCGCGGAGGACTCTAATCAATTTTTCTTCTTGAGTGCTAGTCAAGATGGATGAAATAATTACAATTAGAGTCTTCGAGTTCCCCAAATAAGCATAGCGCAAATACGCTAGAATGGGATTGAGTTATAGCTTTGGAGATTCTTCAATAGATGGCACAGAGACTGTTAGAGTTACATGCCTGTCCAGCTCTTCAAATTTTCTAAACCCATATACATAACTGAAGGAAATATCTAGCATTTGCTCTATTTCTCCTAACTGTTCTCTTCACTATTTTCTACATCCCCAATTAATACTCGCTCAACAAGATTTGAAGAGCTCATTGATAATAGGTGAATTTGACTATATTTATGCCCTAAATAATCACACTTTGTTGTTGAAATGATATTCTTTATTATGACAAAATGTTTTTATTAGTTTTTATTGGTGTGTTATAGGTACACATGAGCTATTGGATTCTAAAGAAGCTATTTTGGAGTCACAAGATGATAAAAAGGCCAATTGAAGAGTTGAAGTGAAGATAGCTTGAAAAATTGAACAAGAAGTCCGGATCAATGTTCATCCGCGGTTCACTCGGGACCGTGGATGAACCGCGGAAAAACAAGCTTGCGGAACCTCACAAGATTCATAGGACTATTCTGTTCGCGGTTCGTCAGTGATCGCGGATGAACCGCGGAAGGCGCCACATCTTTTATTCCTTATTTTGTACAAACTCAATTTTTAAGCCCTAATCCCTCTATATAAACTTCTAGTCCGCTTAAAAGAGGAAATCACTGTATTATTACCTACTTTTGCAAGATTATTAGTAAGAGAGAACTCTCTCAACTTATTTCTTTCTTTTATATTGAATCTTTGATTATGAATTCAATTATTATTCTTGTTTCATTGATCATGAGTAGCTAATTTATTATCTAAGGTTTTTATGGAACCTATTGGGTGATGAACATCTCGTTTATGTGATTGCAAATTGTTAGCTAGATTTCTATTTGTTCAACTTTGTTCTTGTTGTAGTTAATTGGTAGAGCTCTCGATTAGCTGTGACTATTTAGTGAGCATAACTTGGAAAAGAATTCATATTTAGGTATATTGTTTAACAACACTGCACCAAGGTTATTGGAGGAATCTATAACTTTAGGCGTAAAGACGGGATTAGGAATAACGAAGTCTTGGGTGCAATCTTAAGTGAACTATTCAAATTAAAGCTAGCTAGGGTAGCTCGGGATAGTGCACTAGTAAACTATTGTAATTGCTTGGGAGAGGGTTATGGTACAAATAGCGTTCATGATTGATAGAATATATTGACAATTTGTATGAGCATAAACAGAAGGGATTCCATCAATAGGGGAAATCAATACCTTAGTCTTTCTCCATATAATTTACCCAATATTCAATTCTTTCTTTTTAGTCTTTTAATTCTTGCAAAGTAGTTGTTCGAAAAACTCACAAAAATATATTCAAAATTTGGGAACTTGATTTGGAAGTGTTCTTGGGTCGTAAAGTTCTTCAGGTGCCGTTGTTGATTTTCAACCTGAGAACCAGAGAATAATCCCTTGTTTTGGATGTTGTTAGTAATATGGAAAGAGTCAACTTGAATCACAAGTTTAAAACACCATGTTAGAAGTTCCCTATTAAAGTTTACGTTAGTGGTGTTGCTGGAAGGCAAGAGCCGGTTACATATGATTGAAAACCAGCATTTAGCAGTGTGTGTTAAACAGTTACAGTGGACTATTTTGTTTCTTATCCAAACAAGGATGCCATCAACACATAAGGCCGCAATTAAGATGTCGCATGTGACACCAGGCCTATCATGGTAGTAGTCCACGTCACTATTAAAATTTCGCAGTCTAAGAGACTGCCTAATAGCATGTGCATGGGCGTAGACGTACTTACCTCGGTCGAATACCCTCCTTGCTATCCCGTAGGCAGCATTGGCATAACACTCCCTAACCAGCATCTTGTTCACGAGGGCCAATGCATCGAATTTGAACTCTATTTCGTGGCGGCGGCTCTCATCATATATCTCGGGCTTTTCAGACCGAATGGCTAACCTGTCAATTTCAATTTCCTGGAGCCAAGCCTTAGTCGCCTTGGCATGGAAGTCAGCTTCCGCCTCCTCGCTGGCAAACCTCGACTCGTCATATGTGTGTCGCCTAGATGAGCTAGCTCCCTGCCTTGGTCTTTTAGGAGCCATGATCCTGCACAAAAGAGAACAACCAAAAATTTGCATAATGTTAGAACATCGGTTGGCTACTTAGACTTCACCATTCGTGGATTACCACAATATTCTCTTTAGTGCTATCATCCCATAACTCCTACACTTAACACTTATCTAACAATTTCACCAATTCACCTCAAGCACCCCACACTTATTTCTTTTGGCAATCTAGCATGACCCAATTAAACCTACACCATCTCCCCTTATATACAACAATAAACAACTAACAAGTTGGGCAATATTTCCCCTACATATTCAACAATCCAATACTACAACATACAAATGCCCACCTTGGCCAACCAAATCACCAATTATATCAACCATCACATTGGGTCTTCCCAACAACAAAATTAACATTATTAACATAATTGGAGACCCAACAACACCAACTCTACCAACAACCTCACAATACCAATAATACTACAAAAATCATACTAAAACTATACTACACAAGCAACTAATTTATATATATTCTACTAGAAAGCAAGATATAATACATTTTTTACACTTTAAACTACAATTAAACTAATTAATTATACCAAACTAATGATAAAAATTAAAGAGAAAAAAAAAGAAGAAAGAAAGAAAGAAGAATAAAAGAAGAAAGCATACTATGGAGTGTTAGAGAAGAAGAGGAAATTTGGTGAGGGAGTATGGGGATATTGGCGAAGAAAGAGTAGAGAGAAAAATGAGGATTTGTAGAGATAGAGAGAGATTGGGGGGAGAGAGGCGGCTGGATTTTCAGAAATTAGGAGGGGGTGTTATGTTTACAGTTATTAAAGGGGAGGGGGAAGGGATTTAAATTAATTTTTTTTTTGTTTTTTTTTGTCCACCGCGGAACTGACCGCGGTCATTCGCGGTTCGTTCGCGGTCGCAGATGATCCGCGAACAGTCAGATTCAGAGAGGGTCTTTTTTCACGGTTCGCCACGACCGCGGATGAACCGCGAACAGAGATGTTCTCTGAATTTTTTTTACGCTGGGCAGAAAATTTTGTTTTTAATTTTTTTATATAAACTAATGATTCACATCCAAGTAATGGTCGTAGTAAATATAATCTGGTCTAATAAGTCTAGAATCGATCCCATCGAGAATTAACCTACCAATTACAACTTTCACAACCCAAGTGTACTTCCGAATTTCAAGTATATGTTTGTGAGTGTTTCGACTAACTACTTTTGCAAAAATTAAAAAGGCTTAAAAGAAAGAATTTAATGTTGAGTAAAATAATATGGAGAAAGACTAAGGTATTGATTTCCCCTATTGGTGGAATCCTTTATCGTTTTGCTCATACAAATTGTTAATATATTCTATCAATCATGAACGCTATTTGTATCGTAACCCTCTCCCGAGCAATTACAATAATTTACTTGTGCACTCTCCCAAGCTACCCTAGCTAACTTTAATTTGAATAGTTCACTTAAGATTGCACCGAAGACTTCGTTATTCCTAACCCTGTCTTTACGCCTAAAGTTATAGATTCCTCCAATAACCTAGGTGTGGTGTTGTTCAACAATATACCTAAATATGCACTCTTTTCCAAGTTATGCACACTAAATTGTCACAGCAAATTGGGAGCTCTACCAATTAACTACAATAAGAATGAAGTTGAACAAATAGAAACCTAGCTAACAATTTGTAATGACATAAATGATAAGTTCATCACTCAATAGGTTCCATCAAAACCTTAGAAAAGGATTTAGCTACTCATGCTCAAAGAAACAAGAATAATAATTTGAATTCATAAATAAATACTTGATAAAAATAAAGGAATGAGTTGAGAGAGTTCTCTCTTACTAATTGTCTTGTGAAAGTAGTAAAAAATAGACAACTTGCCTTTATTGGGCGAACTAGGAGTTTATATAGAGGTTTTAGGGCTAAAAAACTGAATTTGCACACAACTAGGAAAACATTTTGCGGTGCCTTCCGCGGTTCGTCCGCGGCCGCGGGCGAACCGCGAACAGAACAGTCCTCTGGTTCTTCCCAAAAGTTTAGAGAGCTTGATTTTTCGCGGTTCATCCGCGGTCACGGGTGAACCGCGGAAGAACAGTACTTCAGATTCTTCTTCAATTTTTCAAGCTCACTTCACTTCAACTCTTCACTTGGCCTTTTCATCAACATGTGACTCCAAAATAGCTCCTTTAGCATCCAATGGTTCATGTGTACCTATAACACACCAATAAACACTAATCAAAGCATTTTGTTATCGTAAACAACATTAATTCAACAACAAAGTGTGATTATTTAGGGCATAATTATAGTTAAATTTACCTATTATCAATACCCCACACTTAAACATTTGCTCGTCCTCGAGCAACCTTAATCACACTTTAGGCCAATTTTATTTATGTCTCCCCCAAATTATGTAACAACAGCTAATTATCATGATTAACCTAAGATATGCACAATCTTCACGTAACTGTAAACTCTCATGCCAGCACATTATTGCTTACTCTATTTATTTTAAAAAACTTGCAAATTTACCGTTTTCCTCTTGAGTGTCATGCCCTCACACAATTTATTGAGAGTAGTTCCCACACTTACACAATTAAGAATATAGAACTTATATATATCGAAAAAATTCACTCACTCTCAACAAAGAACATTCATATGTATACAGACACACCATAGGCTTGCCCCTATTGTAATACTCCACTAATCGAGTTATTCAATTATAGATCAAGAGGTCTTTAAGGGCTGTAATGTTGGCTACGGGACGGGTAGGATACTTTTGGTTATAGTGACTAACCTCCCTAAGCACTTTTCTTTTCTCTTTCACAACTTCCCTTTTCGTTTTCTTCCTTATGTCTCCCCTAAACATTCATTCACTTTTATTTACCTTTAATCCCCACTTTTCTTTTGTTGGTGTAACTGGCCTTTCTAATTTTCAAATATACATTGATATAGCTCTTTTTATCAAAATTTTCTCTTTTTTTTCATTGCTTTGCAACACATTTACACTATTTTGGCCAGTTCACTATTTTCTACCATTCATTCTTGATTTTCCCTTTTCAATTTTCCTTCACCCCACACTTAGAATTTTGCATATTTATTACAATACAAGTGCTCCTAGGAGGTAAAGTAGAACATTCAAGGGTTATCAAAGAATATGCTTTAAGCTCAAGGGGTTAACTAGGATATTATGTACGGGTGAATTCATGTCTATTGGTTTATGGGGTTACACAAAGAAATGCCTCTATCCTTTCTACAACCAAACAACTTCTTTTTCACTTTGCAAACACACAGGGCAAGTTCTAGGTATCATATAAAGCATACAATGTAAGTAAAACCTCACACACACATAGCATGCAACTCATTTGGAATCCGGTTCATCTACAAAGTCCTAACGATGTTCAAGCAAGCATTATTGTGCAAATTTAAGGCATATTAAGATTCTACAGTCAAGCTTAGAAAATATATTCTCAAGTTCAATTAAGCTTTGCTAATGTGCATACTTGGGGTTACATGTTACCCTTTTTCCTCTAATCATAAGAAAGGAAAAATCTACCTAACCCGGTTCAATAAAAACCCTTGGAAAAGAACCGTGGTCAAAAGAACAACCAAGGTGGAGGTGATACACTACCTAGAAAAAGAAAATAAAAGAAAGAAAATTCCTACGTGGACTGCTTCCCTCAAGAGTACTTGTCCTAAATAGTCCGTCATCAGGAAGAGTCCTCTACTCATATTTTTCGATTTTTAAATTTTCTGATTTTTTTTGTTTTTTATTGTTTTATTTTTTTTATTCCGACTTGGACCCTTAAGAAACCCGTCGCCAAGTGTCCATCATCGGGCCAAGCCAGCTATTTATATTAACAACTACAACTAATATATACAACATATACAAGATAAGTCACCCACCCCACACTTAAAATCATGTCATGTCCTCATGACATCAAGAAAGATATAGCTCAAGAGGGGCGAGAAAAATTACATGAGACTCACTCGGAGTCGGAGACGGTGGATAGTCGACGTGACATGCTCGACCAAGTGCTCGGAGACATTCCATAAACCTGCTTTCTGACCGAGCTTGCCTCTGAGACATCGCGTCTAAATGCCTGTGCAAGCCATCTACAGAGGTGCGCAGATCATCAACCTCCTCCTCCATGGACCTAATCATAGGTCGTGTAGATTCAGACCTAGACATACTCGCTCTACGGTGAGCATGCCCGGAAGGTCCAGCTGAGTCTGTGGAATGCCTGGCCCGGGCAACCAACACAGGGTCAACCTCAGCATCCAAGTCAATTGGGTCATTGTCTCGGTCGACCCGGATTTGAGAAGCTCTAAATGGAGCTTTTGGTTGGAGATCACCATCCGAGTTCAGGACCGGGGTCTGATGGCTGAGACACAAAGTAGTGACAAGAGATGGGTAATAAAAACCCTTGGCTTTGAGGGATCCCCTCAGCACCATCTTATCACTAATTAAGCGGGCGATGTCCACGTCCCGCTGTGTTACAAAACACCATGTTAGAAGTGCCCTATTAAAATTGACATCCGAGGTGTTGCTGGAGGGCAAGAGCCGATTACTTATGATAGAAAACCATCATTTAGCGGTATGTGTAAAGCTGTTAGAATGGAGTGTTTTATTTCTTATCCAAACAGGGATGCCATCAACACATATGGCCTCAATTAGCATGTCCCAGGTGACACCATGCCTATCGTGGTAGTAGTCCACGTCACTAGTTTGATTCGGCAATCTAATTGCCTGCATAATAGTATGAGCATGAGCGTAGACGCACTTACCTCGGACGAATACCCTCCTAGCCATCCCGTAGGGAGAATTGGCATAAAACTCCCTAACAAGCATCTTGTTCACGAGGGCCGGTGCATCAAATAGGAACTCCATTTCGCATCGGCGAATTTCGTCAAATATTTCTGGCTTTTCAAACCGCAGGGCCAACCTGTCAACAACAACTTCCTGGATCCAAGACTTAGCCACCTTGGCGTGGAAATCACCTTCCGCCTCCTCGCTGGCGAACCTTGACTTGTCATATGTAGGTTGCCTCGAAGAGCTAGCACCCTGTCACGATCTTTTGGGGACCATGATCCTGCACAAAATAGACAACCACAAATTTGCATAATGTTAGAACACCAGTTGGCTACTCATACTTCACCATCCGTGGAATACCACAATTGTCTCTTTAGTTCAATCATCCCATAACTCCTATACTTAGTCACTTATCTAACAATTTCACCCATCCATATTCAAGCACTCCACACTTATTTATTTTGGCATTCTAGCATGACCCAATTACCCTAAACCATCTCCAATAATATACAACAATAAGAAACTCACTATTTGGGCATTATTTCCCCTAAAAATTAATTAATCAATTACTACAACAACAATTTGCCCAACTTGGCCAACCAACCAACAATTATAATCACCAACACTCTTGGGTGTCCAAAACAACAAAATTAGCATTATTAACTTAGTTGGAGATCCGACAACACAATCTCTACCATAATTCCATCCATATCACAAGGTTATTAAAAAAAATCATATAACATTCAACTACAAAAACCAAGTAATATATGTGGATTCTACTAAACTAGCAATATAGACTACATATTATACACATTAAACTACAATTAACTAATTAAGTCTACCAAATTAAAAATTAAAGAAGTAAAAGAAGAATGAAATAAAACGAATAAGAAGAAGAAAACTTACTAGCGAGAGTAGTAGATGAGTAAGATTGAAGAGGGAGAGTTATTTGAAGAAGGAAGGGGAAGAAATTGTAGAGAGAAGGAGGAGAGAATTTAGAGAGAGGGGGGGGGGTTGGGAGGAATAAGGGGCGGCTGTTGTGGGGGAAATAAGGGGGGTTTAGGCTTTTAGGGTTATGAAAGAAGGGGGGGGGGAAGAAAAAAAAAATTTCTGCCAACCGCAGAGATGACTGCGGTGCGGACGAACCGCGAACAGTCAAACTTCAGAGAGGTCATTTTTCCGCGGGTGATCCGCGGTCGCAGATTAACCACGAACAGAGGGCCTCTCTGAAAATTTTTTTTTGCTGGTCAGAAATTATTTTTTTTAACTTTTTTTATATAAAGTAACTATAATGAGAATACTTACAACACGTTCGTGGGTTGCCTCCCACGTAGCACCTGATTTAACATCGCGGCATGACTCGTCTTAGTGCATTTTAAAGGTCGCTAGGCCTTTGAGGTTCATCTTAACGTAGTTCCACTTTGTCCTCGATTCCATCCATGCCTACATAAGGTTTCAACCGCTGTCTATTTACCTTGAATGTGCGTGAACCATCAATGGTTTGAATTTCCATAGCGTCTCAATCAAATGCCTCAATTACCCGAAAGGGTCCTGACCACCTTGATTTCAATTTTCCCAGGAATAACCGTAATCTTAAATTGTATAATAGTACCTTGTCCCAGATTTTGAAGTTCCGCTCAATGATATTCTGATCGTGAATCAGCTTCATCCTCTCTTTATATAGTCTAGTGCTTTCAAATGCCAGATACCGGAATTCTTCCAATTCATGAAACTCGGTCATTCTAGATTTCCCCGCTTCATCCCAGTCGAGATTCAATTGCTTCAGTTCCCACCATCCTTTGTGCTCTAGTTCTACAGGTATATGAAAAGCTTTCCCAAACACCAATTTGTATGTTGACATGCTGATTGGTGTCTTGAATGCTGTCCTATAAGCCCATAATGCGTCATCAAGCTTCCTGGACCAGTCGGTCCTTGTGGCGTTCACTGTTTTAGTTAATACACTCTTTATCTCCCTGTTGGAGACCTCAACTTTCCCGCTGGTTTGTGGGTGATACGGAGTGGCCACTCGGTGTTTCACATCATACTTGGCCAATAATTTCTCAAAGGCCCGGTTGCAAAAGTGTGTGCCCTCGTCACTGATGATAGCCCTTGGAGTCCCGAAATGGGTGAAAATGTTCTTTTTCCAAAATCCCACCACCACATTAGCATCATTGGTGGGTAATCCTACAACTTCCACCCATTTGGACACGTAGTCTACCGCAACAAGTAGGTACTTATTGCCATATGAACTGATAAAGGGCCCCATGAAGTCTATTCCCCAGACATCGAACACTTCTACTTGCTGGATTGGGTTCATTGGCATTTCATGACACCGGGAGATGTTCCCGGTGCATTGACATTTGTTGCAACCCTTCACCCATAAGTCTACATCTTTAAACACCGTTAGCCAATAGAAACCGGCCTCAAGTATTTTGGCGGCTGTACGCACTCCTCCAAAGTGACCACCATATGCTGAAGCGTGACATGCCTGCAAAACAGAAGATTGTTCTATCTCGGGGATGTATCTCCGGATCATGTTATCGAGACATATCCTAAACAATTAGGGTTCATCCCAATAATAAAGCTGGCTTTCACGAAAGAATCTTTTCCTCTGGACCGACGAGAGGTCGTGAGGAACAATACCGCTGGCCAGGTAATTTGCATATCGGCATACCATGGCGCTCAAGGAGAGTGGTGGTGAGCATCTGCTCATCTGGTAAGGTCTCCAGAATTTCCCCACTATCTTTGACAATTTTAGCTCCTTCAAGTCGTGACAAATGATCATCGACCTGATTTTCAGTGCCTTTTGTATCACGAATTTCAAGGTCAAACTCTAGGAGAAGTAGCACCTAACGAATTAGGCATGACATAGAGTCCTTTTTATCAGTTAAATATCTTAAAGCTGCATGGTCAGTGTATACAATTACCTTGGATCCTATAAGATAGGACCGACCGCAAGCATCTCCTTTTTCCGTCACTGTGTAGTTTAGTTGTGCTCCACTCAAGGTTCTACTTGCATAGTATATTTGATGCATCAGCTTGTCTTTCCTTTGGCCCAGCACTGCCCCCATTGCATAGTCACTTGGATCGCATATTAGCTTAAAAGGTTGCTCCTAGTCGGGTGTAATGATGATGGGTGCTGTGACGAACCTCTTCTTCAGTTCATCAAAAGCAATCTTGCATTCATCAGAAAACATAAAGGGGTGATCTTTTTCAAGTAACTTACAGAGAGGGTTTGATATTTTGGAGAAGTCTTTGATGAACCTCTGGTAAAAACTGGTGTGTCCAAGCAAGCTTCTTATGGCCTTGACCGATGTTGGTGGAGGTAGCTTTGCAGTGACATCAACTTTGGCCTGGTCTACCTCAATACCCTTGCTTGAAACCCGGTGCCCCAATACTATACCTTCTTGTACTATAAAATGGCATTTCTCCCAGTTTAGCACTAAATTTGTTTCTATGCACCGTTTCAGCACTCTTGTCAGATTCACAAGGAATTCATCGAATGAATTCCCTACCACTGAGAAATAATCCGCGAAAACCTCCATAATGTCTTCCAGCATGTTGGTGGCCATCATGCACCTTTGGAATGTGGCCGGTGCATTGCATAGTCCGAATGGCATCCTCCTGAAGGCAAAAATGCCATAGGGGCATGTGAAGGAGGTCTTCTCTCTATCCTCGGGGGCTATGGAGATTTGATTGTACACCGATTATCCATCCAGAAAGCAAAAGAGTGACCTCCCTGCTAACCTGTCAAGCATCTGATCAATGAAAGGAAGTGGGAAGTGATCTTTGCGGGTGGCTAGATTCAGCTTCCTGTAGTCCATGCATATTCTCCATCCGGTGACGGTTCTAGTTGAGATCAACTCATTATTTTTGTTTTTCACCACCGTCATGCCATCTTTCTTTGGCACACATTAGACTGGGCTAACCTAGCTGCTATCAAAGATTGGGAAGATGATTCCCGCATCCGGTGCGGTTCTAGTTGAGATCAACTCATTATTTTTGTTTTTCACCACCGTCATGCCATCTTTCTTTGGCACACATTAGACTGGGCTAACCTAGCTGCTATCAAAGATTGGGAAGATGATTCCCGCATCTAGCCACTTTATTACCTCTTTCTTCACCACTTCCTTCATGTTTGGGTTCAAACTTCTTTGATGTTCCCAGGAAGGTTTGTGTCCATCTTCCAGGAGAATTTTATGCATGCAATATGCGGGGCTGATCCCCTTTATGTCTGCCATGGTCCACTTAATGGCAGCCTTGCATTCTTTTAGTGCATGTATAAGCTTTTGAGCATGCACATCTAACAAACTAGAAGAGATAATAACAGGTAAAGTGGAGTTAGGAGCTAGAAATTCATAAGTGAGATGAGATGGTAGTGGTTTAAGCTCAAGCTTTGGTGGCTCTTCTATGGATGGTTTTGCAGGAGGGGTCTCTCTTTTCTCTAAGTGTAGAGGCTCGAATTCAAGCTCTCTGTCCCAAAACCCCTTGCCTTTGAGAGATAGTACCCATTATGCTAAACTTTCACCATTTACCTCTTCCATGTTCATCAAGCATGCTTGCAGTGGGTCTTTAATGTTCAACTCTGCATCGTCGGTCTCCACTATCACATCAACCACATCAATAAGAGAGCAATTCGTGACCTCACTAGGGAGCCTCATGGATTTTTGCACATTGAATATGATCTCCTCGTCATTCAACCTCATATTGAGTTCCCCAGTTTCACAATCAATTAGAGCTCTCCCGGTGGCTAGGAATGGTCTTCCTAGGATTATAGGAATTTCCTCGTCCACCTTACAATTAAGAATCACAAAATCGACGGGAAACACGAACTTCCCTACCTAGATAAACACATCATCTAAAATACCAAATGGATGCTTAACCGTCCTGTCAGCAAGCTGTAATAACATAGAGGTAGGTCTGGCTCTCCTAATGCCTAGCCTCTTATAAATAACCAAGGGCATGAGATTAATGCTCGCCCCCAAATCACACAATGCCTTTGCAAAGGCATAATTTCATATAGTGCATGGGAAGGTGAAACCACCTGGATCAGATAGCTGCTCAGCAATGGGTCTGGAGACCACTGCACTACAAGTCTGGGTAAGGGTCACGGTGGTCAAGTCTTGGAAATCAAATTTCCGCGACATCAAGTCTTTCATCATCTTAGCATACCCAGACATTTCTTTTAAAGCTTCAATTAAGGGGATGTTTACCTAGATTTGTTTTAGCATATCGAAGAACTTTTTGTATTGTTCTTCTTTCTGGTGTTTGGCCAACCTTTGGAGGAATGGTGGTGGAGGCCTCTTCTTTCCAATGACTTGGGACTTTTCTTTCTCTATCACTTGCTCTTCAACCTGCTGCTCTACCTATTCAGCTACTTTCTCTGTTCCCTGCTGCGCCTCTTTATTTTCAGCAACTGGCTGGACTGTACTTTCTATCAACCATATGGACTCATCCATTTCAATGGGCACTAGAGTGAGTGTCTCAGCCTGTGTGTTGCTTTTCTCTCTTTCTTTCTCAGAATGAAGATCTCTACCACTTCTCAGAGTCACTGCCATTAGCTGCTTTGGTACTTGGTCTTTTGGGTTTGTTTGTGTATCTGCAGGAAATGTCTTTTGAGGACGATTGTTGAGAGACATAGCAATCTGGCCCACATGTACTTCAATATTCTTGATGGCTGCATCATGGGCATCTATCCTCTCATTAGTTTTGGCATTTGACCCGATTACCTGCTGCATCATAGCTTTCAACTCTGCGAACCCATCGTCATGTCTACCCCCATGCTGTGGTGGAGGTGGATGATATCCCTGCTGCTGATTGCCGAAATTTTGAGGTCTAGGATATGGAGCCATGTTGTGTGGTGGCCTCATACCTGCTGCATTATGCTGTAGTTGTGGAGGCCTGTACTGCTGTGGAGCCTACTGCCCCCAACTCAGATTACCCTGTCTCTGCCCTCCATAATTTGCTACATAGTTCATATCCTCATCCTGATGATGATGTTCTTGGTCTGCAGCCTATGGATTACCTATGGGTTGGCTAATGCAAGATGTGCATAAACCACCATTGGTAGTATCTACAATGTGAACCTACTGCTTGACCCCAGATTCTTCCACCTTCTTTGTCAGGCTGCTCACTTATGTCAACAAGGTTGCCATGTTCTCCTCCATAGTGCTAGATGGATTTAGAGTTACAGAGTGTACCAATGGTGTGATAGGAGCATTCCTGGTCGTCCACCCAAAATTTTGAGCTATCTTGTCAAGAAAATTTTGGCCCTATCTCCAAGTCTTGCTCAGAAAAGCCCCACCTGCTGAAGCATCTACAATGTTCTTCATACTATCTGAGAGCCCCATGTAGAATATTTGACCCAACATCTGCTCGGGAATACCATGGTGAGGACACATAACAAGCATACCCTTGAATCTGCCCCAAGTTTCATGTAATGTCTCCATTGTTTTCTGCTTGAAGCTCACAATCTCACCAATTTGTTGAGCTGTCTTGTTAGGTGGATGAAACTTGTTGTGGAATTGCTTAACTAAATGATCCCAAGTTGCAATAGAGTTTATGGGGAGTGAGTTTAGCCATACCTGTGCAGCCCCTGTAACTGAGAACGGAAAGAGCAATAGTCTGCTGGCTTCCTTTGTCACATTCGGTTGCCTCTATGTCTTGCATATCGAGAGAAAGTTCTTCAGGTGCTGCTGTGGATCTTTAACCTGAGACCTAGAGAATAATCCCTTATTGTGCAACAAGTGTAGCATGTTGTTAGTTCTTTGGAAAGACTCAGCTTGAATTGCTGGCACAACAATGGCAGTTGCCAAATTATCCGGTGTGGGTTGTGCCCAGTCATATAGTGCACCTTCCTGTGCCTCCTGCGCCTCTTGCATATTTAACCCGGCTTGCTGGTTTGGTTCGTTTACATCACACATGTCGAAGTCTAGTTTGATTGGTTGTTGAGACTGCTGAATTTGTTTGATAGCCTTGTTACGTGCCTGGAAAGTTTGCTCGGGGTCTGAGAGTCTTTCAATTAGTTCTCAAGTCCTTGCAAATTTTCTAGGCATGCACCTGAGTACCCAAATCAACAACTATCAAAATATTCAATGTAATGTGTAGAAAGAACCTGACTACACAAGAATGTTGAAGTTCTGTCAATGGCAATGGACAATTCTGTAAATTCCCTGGCAATGACGCCAAAATTGATTCACGTCCAAGCAACGGTCGTAGTCAATATAACCTAGTCTAATAAGTCCAGAATCGATCCCACAGGGAATTAACCTACCAATTACAACTTTCACAACGCAAGAGTACTTCCGAATCTAGTTCCCAAAATTTTGAGTATATGTTTGTGAGTGTTTCGAATAACTACTTTTGCAAGAATTAAAAAGGCTTAAAAGAAAGAATTGAATGTTGAGTAAAATAATATGGAGAAAGACTAAGGTATTGATTTCCCCTATTGATGGAATCCCTTATCGTTATGGTCTTACAAATTGTTAATATTTTCTATCAATCATGAACGATATCCGTATCGTAACCCTCTCACGAGCAATTACAATAATTACTAATGCACTCTCCCGAGCTACCCTAGCTAGCTTTAATTTGAATAGTTCACTTGTGATTGCACCCAAGACTTCATTATTCCTAACCCCGTATTTACGCCTATAGTTATAGATTCCTCCAATAACCTAGGTGTGGTGCTGTTCAATATTATACCTAAATATGCACTCTTTTCCAAGTTATGCACACTAAATAGGCACAGCTAATTGGGAGCTCTACCAATTAACTACAATAAGAATGAAGTTGAACAAATAGAAATCTAGCTAAAAATTTGAAATCGCATAAACGATAAGTTCATCACTCAATAGGTTCCATCAAAACCTTAAAAAAGGATTTAGCTACTCATGCTCAAAGAAACAAGAATAATAATTGAATTGATAAATAAATACTTGATAAAAATAAAGGAATGAGTTGAGAGAGTTCTCTCTTACTAATTGTCTTGCAAAAGTAGTGAAAAATAGACAACTTTCCTCTATTGGGCGAACTAGGAGTTTATATAGAGGTTTTAGGGCTAAAAAACTGATTTTGTACACAACTAGGAAAATATTTTGTGGTGCCTTCCGCGGTTCGTCAGCGGCTGCGTGTGAACCGCGAACAGAGCAGTCCTCTGATTCTTCCCAAAAGTTCAGAGTGCTTGATTTTTTGCGGTTCATCCGTGGTGGCGAGTGAACTGCGGATGAACAGTACTTCAGATTCTTCTTCAATTTTTCAAGCTCACTTCACTTCAACTCTTCACTTGGCCTTTTCATAAACATGTGACTCCAAAATAGCTCCATTAGCATCCAATGGTTCATGTGTACCTATAACACACCAATAAACACTAATCAAAGCATTTTGTCATCATAAACAACATTAATTCAACAACAAAGTGTGATTATTTAGGGCATAATTATAGTCAAATTCACCTATTATCAACTAACTATAATGAGTATACTTACAACAAGTTCGTGGGTTGCCTCCCACGTAGCGCTTGATTTAACGTCACGGCACGACTCAACTTAGTGCATTTTAAGTCTCGCTAGACCTTTTAGGTTCCTTTAACCGTAGTTCCACTTTGTCCTCGATATCATCCATGCCAACATAAAGTTTCAACCGCTGTCCATTCACTTTGAATGTGCGTGAACCATCAATGGTATGAATTTCCACATCGCCCGAATCTAATGCCTCAATTACCCGAAAAGGACCTGACCACCTTGATTTTAATTTGCCCGGGAACAACCGTAATCTAGAATTTTATAACTGTACCTTGTCCCCGATTTTGATGTTATGCTCTGTGATGTTCTGGTCGTGAATCCACTTCATCCGTTCTTTATGTAATCTTGTGCTCTCAAAGGCCAGATACCTGAATTTTTCCAACTCGTGCAACCCGGTTTTTCTAGATTTCCCCGCTTCATCCCACCTGAGATTTAATTGTTTCAGTGCCCACCATGCTTTGTGCTCTAGTTCCACAGGTAGATGACAAGCTTTCCCAAATACCAATTTGTATGGTGACATGCCGATTGGTGTCTTGAATGTTGTCCTGTATGCCCACAATGCATCATCAAGCTTCCTTGACCAGTCAGTCCTCGTGGCGTTTACTGTTTTTGTTAATACACTCTTTATCTCCTTGTTGGAGACCTCAACTTGCCTGCTGGTGATATGGAGTAGCAATTCGGTGTTTCACATCATATTTAGCCAGCAATTTCTCGAAGGCTCGGTTGCAAAAGTGTGTACCCCCCATCACTAATGATTGCCCTTGGAGTCCCGAAACGGGTGAAAATGTTCTTCTTCAGAAATCCCACCACCACCTTAGCATCATTGGTGGGTAATGCTACAGCTTCCACCCATTTGGACACATAGTCTACCACAACAAGTATGTACTTATTGATGTATGAACTGACAAAGGGCCCCATGAAGTCTATTCCCCAGACGTCAAACACTTCCACTTGCTGAATTGGGTTCATTGGCATTTCACGACGCCGAGAGATGTTCCCAGTGCGTTGACATTCATTGCAACCTTTCACCCACAAATGTGCATCTTTAAACACCGTTGGCCAATAGAAATCGGACTCTAAGTATCTTGGCGGCCGTTCGCACTCCTCCAAAGTGACCACCATACGCTAAAGCATGACATGCCTGCAAAATAGAAGATTGTTCGATCTCGGGGACGCATCTCCGGATCATGTTATTGAGACATATCCTAAACAAAGAGGGTTCATCCCAATAATAAAGCTGTCTTTCACTAAAAAATCTTTTCCTCTGG
The DNA here is from genome assembly GCA_032618575.1 of Nicotiana noctiflora. NCBI lineage: Eukaryota > Viridiplantae > Streptophyta > Magnoliopsida > Solanales > Solanaceae > Nicotiana > Nicotiana noctiflora. The sequence continues at coordinate 42,799 of JASVEL010009040.1, read as the reverse complement.
ACTGATGAGAGGTCGTGAGGAACAATACCGCTGGCCAGGTAGTTTGCATAATTTGCATACCATGGCACTTCAAGGAGAGTGGTGGTGGGTAGCTGCTCGTCTGGAAAGGTTTCCAAAATTTCCCCTCTTTTTTTGACAATTTTAGCTCCTTCAAGTCGTCACAAATGATCAGCGACTTGATTTTCGGTGCCCTTTCTATCACGTATTTCAAGGTCGAACTCTTGGAAAAGCAGCACCCAACGAATTAGGTGCGGCTTAGATTCCTTTTTATCCATTAAGTACCTTAAAGCTGCATCGTCGGTGTATACAATTACCTTGAATCCTATGAGATAGGACCTGAATTTGTCAAACGCGAACACGATCGCAAGCATCTCCTTTTCCGTCACTGTGTAGATCAGCTGTGCTCCACTCAATGTCCTACTAGCATAGTAAATTGGATGCATCAGCTTGTCTTTCCTTTGGCCAAGTACTGCCCCACTGCATGGTCAGTTGCATAGCACATTAGCTCAAACGGTTGCTCCTAGTCGGGGGCAATGATGATGGGTGATGTGACCAACCTCATCTTCAGCTCCTCAAAAGCAATCCTGCATTTATCAGAAAAAACAAAGGGGAGATCTTTTTCAAGTAACTTACAGAGAGGGTTTGAGATTTTTGAGAAGTCTTTAATGAACGTCCGGTAAAAACCGGCATGTCCAAGAAAGCTTCTAATGGCCTTGACGGATGTTGGTGGAGGCCACTATGCAATGACATTAGCTTTAGCTCAGTCTACCTCAATACCTTGCTCGAAACCCGGTGCCCCAATACTATACCTTTTAATACCATAAAATGGCACTTCTCCCAGTTTAGCACTAAGTTTGACTCCATGCACCGTTTCAGTACTCTTGCCATATTGACAAGGCATTCATCGAATGAATTCCCTACCACCGAGAAATCATCCATGAACACCTCCATAATGTCTTCCACCATGTCGGTGAAAATAGCCATCATGCACCTTTGGAATGTGGTAGGTGCATTTCATAATCCGAATGGCATCCTCCTAAAGGCAAAAATGCCATATGGGCATGTGAAGGAAGTCTTCTCTTTATCCTCGGGGGCTGTGGAGATTTGGTTGTACCCCGAGTATCCATCCAGAAAGCAAAAGTGTGACCTCCCTGCCAACCTGTCAAGCATCTGGTCAATGAAGGGAAGTGGGAAGTGGTCTTTGTGGGTGGCTAGATTCGGCTTCCTGTAGTCCATGCATATTCACCACCCGATGATGGTTCTAGTTGAGATCAACTCATTATTCTCGTTTTCACCACCATCATGCCACCTTTCTTTGGCACACATTGAACTGGGCTAACCCTGCGACTATCAGAGATTGGGAAAATGATTCCCGCGTCTAGCCACTTGATTGCCGCTTTTTTCACCACTTCCTTCATGTTTGGGTTCAGCCTTCTTTGATGTTCCCTGGAAGGTTTGTGTCCCTCTTCCTGGAGAATCTTATGCATGCAGTATGCGGGGCTGATCCTCATTATGTCTGCCATGGTCTACCCAATGGCAGTCTTGCATTCTTTTAGTACATGTATAAGATTTTGAGCCTGCATATCTAACAAACCAGATGAGATAATAACAGGTAAAGTGGAGTTAAGACCTAGAAATTCATACATGAGATAAGATGGTAGTGGTTTAAGCTCCAGCTTTGGTGGCTCTTCTATGGACGGCTTTGCAAGAGGGGTCTCTCCTTTTTTTTAAATGTAGAGGCTCGACTTCAAGCTCTCTCTCCCAAAACCCCTTTCCTTCCAGAGATAGTACCCATTCTGCTAGACTTTCACCATTTACCTCTTCTAAGTTCATTAAGCATGCCTGAAATAGATCTTCAATGGTCAACTCTACATCGTCTGTCTCCACTATCACATCAACCGCATCAATAAGAGAGCAATTCACGAACTCACTAGAGCGCCTCATGGATTTTTGCACATTGAATATGATCTCCTCATCATTCAACCTCTTCTTGAGTTCCCCAGTCTCACAATCAATCAAAGCTCTCCCGGTGGCTAGGAATGGTCTTCCCAAGATAATAGGAATTTCCTCGTCCACCTTGCAGTCAAGAATTACAAATTTGGCGGGAAACACGAACTTCCCCACCTGGATAAGCACATCATCTAATATACCAAATGGATGCTTAACCGTACTGTCAGCAAGCTATAATAACATGGAGGTAGCCCTGGCTCTCCCAATGCCTAGCCTCTTATAAATCACCAAGGGCATGAGATTAATGCTCGCCCCCAAATCACATAATGCCTTTGCAAAGGCATAATTTCCTATAGTGCATTGAATGGTGAGGATACCTGGATCAGATAGCTTCTCAGCAATGGGTCTAGAGACCACTGCACTACAAGTCTGAGTAAGAGTCACGGTGGCCAAGTCTTGGAAATCAAATTTCCGCGACATCAAGTCTTTCATCATCTTAGCATACCCAGGCATTTCTTTGAAAGCTTCAATTAAAGGAATGTTTACCTGGATGTGCTTGAGCATATCAAAGAACTTTTTTTAATGCTATTCTTTCTGGCGCTTGGCCAACCTTTGGGGGAATGGTGGTGGAGGCCTCTTCTTCCTAATGACTTGGGATTTTTCTTTTTCTATCACTTTCTCTTCAACCAGTTGCTCTACCTGTTCATCTACTTTCTCCATTCCTTGTTGCATCACTTTATTTTCGTCAACTGGCTGGACTGTAACTTTTGTCAACCTAGTGGACTCATCCAGTTCAATGGGCACTGGAGTGAGTGTCTCAGCCTGTGTGTTGCTTCGCTCTCTTTCCTGATCAGCATTAAGATATATACCACTTCTCAGGGTCACTGCCATCAGCTGCTTTGGGACTTGATCTTTTGGGTTTGTTTGTGTATCTGCAAGCAATGTCCCTTGAGGATGATTGTTAAGAGACATAGCAATCTAGCCCACCTATACTTCAATATTCTTGATAGATGCATCATGTGCATCTATCCTTTCATTGGTTTTGGCATTTGACCCAATTACCTGCTGCATCATAGCTTCCAACCTTGCGAACCAATCATCATGTCTACCCCCATCCTGTGGTGGAGGTGGATGATATCCATGCTGCTGATTGCTGAAATTCTGAGGTCTAGGATATGGAGCCATGTTGTGTGGTGGCCTCATACCTGCTGCATTATATTGTGGTTGAGGAGGCATGTACTGTAGTGGAGCCTGCTGACCCCAACTCTGGTTACGCTGTCTTGCCCTCCATAATTAGCCACATAATTCATGTCTTCATGCTGATGATGATGTTGTTGGTCTACAGCCCATGGATTACCTATGGGTTGGCTAATGCAAGAAATGCATAAACAACCATTGGTAGTGTCAACAATATGAACCTGCTGCTTGACCCTTGATTCTTCCACCTTCTTTGTCAGGATGCTCATTTGTGTCAATAAGGTTGCCACATTCTCCTCTAGAGTGCTGGACAGATTCAGAGGAACAAAGTGTACCACTGGAGTGATAGGAGCATTCCTGGTCGTCCACCCGGAATGTTGAGCCATCTTGTCTAGCAAATTTTGGCCCTCTCTCCAAGTCTTGCTCAAAAAAGCCCCACCTGCTGAAGCATCTACAATGTTCTTCATACTATCTGAAAGCCCCATGTAGAACCTTTGACCCAACATCTGCTCAGGAATCCCATGGTGAGGACACATAACAAGCATACCCTTGAATCTACCCCAAGTTTCATGTAATGTCTCCATTGGTTTCTGCTTGAAGCTCACAATCTCATCAATTTGCTGAGCTGTCTTGTTAGGTAGATGAAACATGTTGTGGAATTGCTTGACTAACTCATCCCAAGTTGCAATAGAGTTTATGGGGAGTGTGTTTAGCCATACCTGTGCAGCTCCTGTAACTACGAACGGAAATAGCAATAGTGTGATGGCTCTCATATAAGGTATTAAAGATGTAGCATCACTCTCTACCACAGAGATCATGGATAACTCTTCATAATGGGTTGGCAACTTCAGTGCTCTATAAATATTTAATACCACCACTTAGTCTCCTACTCTCATTGTCATGTTTCCTTCGCAAACAACAATAATAGCTCGGCATCTAGCTATGAATGGATGCCCCAAAATAAATGGGACTTCTTCATCGGGCTCGCAATTCAGGATGACGAAATCAGTAGGAAATATAAAAGAACCCACTTGAACGAGCACATCTTCAGTTACACCTTTGGGATGAGCAAGGGAGCGATCAACTAACTCCAAGATAACCGTTGATGGGCGTGGTTTGCCCAACCGCAATTGTCTGGATAAAGATAGCGGCATCAAATTTATGCTCGCGCCAAGATCACATAAAGCTCACCCAACATCATGTTTACCAAAGGCGACGTGAATAGTGAAAGTACCTGGGTCCTTCAATTTCTATGGTAGATTGCCTTGAATTCTGGAACTGAACTATTCAGTGAGTGCCATAGTCACAAACTTGGTCAACCTCCTTTTATTTGCCACAATATCCTTGATGTATTATGCATATTTGGGTACTTCTTGCAAGATGTCAACAAATAGAATATTAATCTGTACATGCTTGAAGATTTCAAGGGACTTTTTATATGCGATATTGTCCTTATCTTTCTTCAATCTTTGTGGAAATAGAGGTGGTGTCCTTGCAGCCACTTGTGGGGATTCCTCAGCTTCCACATTTTCAGCTGGCTTCTCTGGCTCCTTGACTTTCTCTGATGTTGTTTCCATAATGACTGGCCTCTCTTCAAAAGTCACTTGTTTCCTCTTTTTAGGAGGAACTTGTTCTAGTTGTCTCCCAAACCTCAACAACACATCGTTAACTGGCACCTTAGGATTTGCTTCAGTGTCACTTGGAAGAGTTTCAACTGGTCAAGTATTTTGATCACTAGCAAGTTGTCCCATGTGACACTCCAAATTTCTCACTATTATGGTAAAGATTTGTTGTTCAACCATCATCTTTTTAAACATGTGTTCACGGTGACTTGTAGAACTTGTTTGTTGTTCAGCTTGAGGTGGTCTATAGTGTTGTTGAGGTGCTTGAGGCCTATATTGATTCTGAGTGCCCTGGTTTCCACCCCAACAGAAGTTTGGGTGGTTCCTCAAATCGTGATTGTAAGTGTTCCCATATTGATTTTGTTGCCCCCTATTCGAATTACCCATGAAATAGACAAACTCAGGATTTGCAGGACATATGTCGCTCATGTGCCCTTCTCCACATATTTCACAAAAAGCTTGAACCCGTTGTACCTGTTGCTTGTTGATGCCCAAGTTCATTTGACTAACTTGATTTGTCAGTACAGAAATCTATTCTGATAATGCTGAGATGACATCTAACTCAAGAACCCCTGCAGATTGTTGAACTATGTGTCTGCTACTCTATCACTGCCAATCTGGATTGCTCTTGAAGAATTTGTTCAACAATGCATATATCTCGTTAAAGCTTTTCTCCAATACCTGACCTGTAGCTGCGACATCTACCATAATTTTTGTTCAAAATGTATCCCTTCTAAGAAAGTGTGAGCTAATACTTCATTTGTCTTATTATGATGAGGACAATCTCTGAGTAGCCTTTTGAACCTTTCCCAAGTTGAATATAAAGATTCTCCAGCTTTCTATTTGAAGGCAACTATTTCACTTCGGATCTTTGCAGTTTTCCCTGAGGGAAAAAACCTTTCCAAAATATTTCTTGCCAAATCATTCCATGATATAATGGAATTAGCTGGTTCTGACATTAGTCATTGCTTAGCTTTGCCCAACTGAGAAAATGGGAAGAGTTTGAGCCTTACATAATTTGTAGTGAACCCGCTAGTTATATAAGTATCACTAATCTCTAAGAAGTTCAGAATAAGCTTCTGTGGATCCTCGTGTGGAAGACCCATGAATTTGCCGTTTACGTGAAGCAGCTGTATCATACTCTATTTCAATTCAAAGTGCCCAGTGAGCTTGGGTTTCATTGTACTGGAGGTGACATTAGCAATGGTTGGCATAGCAACCTCCTGAACAGCCATGGGTTGCCCTTCTGCCATGTCCACATGAATTTGAACAAATGCGTGAATATTATTTGTATCCCTTGCTTCCCTCAACTTCCTGCGAAATGTTCTCTTAGGTTCCGAATCAAAGCCTTGAAGTCGTTCCTGGCTTCGAACCCTACACTTTCAATCAAAGTTTCTGAGATGCGAGCAACAAAATAATCACCTTAGATTTGATGAAATAAACAATTAAAGTGTAAACTAGCAAATAGTTAATATTAAGTTCCCCGACAACGTCGACAAAAACTTGTTGGTCCCATATGCACATGCTAGTATACGTGGCCGTACAAGTAATAAAGTGAAAACTCGAGTGTCGAACCCACATAAACTTATATAAACTACTCACTAACACTCCAATATTCTTATTCTGTCAAGCCAAGTTCGAATTCAAGATGGTAAGTTATGCTTATTATAATCTTAAATAACAACTAAATTATCAAGTATCGAGTTGATTGTTGTGTAATTAATAGAGACAAATATTCTAGGGTTGTGATTTATTCACCAATTGTATTGTGTTTTTATTAACTATCCTTTTCATATAATTCACTCATGGTTGTTAATTAGTCGACAAATGCTCTCATAGCCTTCTCCCGAAGTATTACTAACCTATTCTCAGTAGATTAATATCTATATTCCTATGAAATCAATCTATTAAGAATGCATTAAAATCATGACATTTAATTAAGCAAGGTGATTAGGTATATTCCTATCCTAACCACAAATCTCCTCGCATTAAGTGTTACGATCATGCTTTCTTCGATTTTTCTCTAATCTAAACATGGCCTTTCCAAGCATAGCATAGGTAGGAAATAAAACTTAACTACTGGCAAAACAATTAAGCAATTAAACGTAGAATTGAAGAAACAACCATATATGAATAAATTATAATCAAGATCAAGTTAATTTCAAACCACAATATTCATGGCTAAATCACAACCCCAGAACAATGGATGTTTTAGCCACTCATGTTCATACAAAACTCAATAATAATAATCTTTAGCATACTCTAAACAAGCAACAAGAAGAAAGTTTGAAAGAACTCTTTTAAATGTTCCTCCATGGTAGTATATCTCCCCTTCTTTTCTTAGCTCCTAGAGTCTTTAATGGATTCTTCACTCTAAAATGAATAGTAATTTTGCACTCTCTCACAAAACTGATTATTTCCCTCAATAATAGTGGTTTCCTTTAATTGATTTTGAGTGGAAACCCATAATTTTCCTATTTTAGGACTCCATAATGCTTTTCCCGGATAGAAATGCACGAAGTTTCGCGTGAAGGTTGAACTTCGCACGTTTGACACTATTTCAGAAATTAAATAGCGCGTACTTTCGCACGAAGGTCATACTTCGCATGTCTAGGAGTTTTTTTCTATCATTTCATGTTTCTGGTTTGCACGGACTCAACTCCGAGGGGTTGTTTTTGCTCTTTAATCACTCCATAACATTTCCAAATATTTATAGAGGCTCCATTTTCTGCAAAGTATAAGAATCACAAATTAAATGCCTATTTCTCATCAATTATATACACAACGTTATTGGAATATAATTGAATGGAAGCATAAATAATGGTTAAGTCAATTAGATTTCGCCTATTATCATTTAACGACAAGTTGAATTGGGAGTCAGGCTATGCGCCTTTGCCTACAAGTACAACTATGGTTGAACCAAGACTCAGGCTATGCGCCTTCGCCATAAAAATTGTCAAAGTTCAACAACAATGGAACTGGGACTCAGGCTATACGCCTTCGCATACAAGTTCAAATTATTGTTTAACCAAGACTCAAGCTATGTGCCGTCGCCATCAAAATTGACAAAGTTCAACAATAGTTGAACTTGGACTCAGGATACACACCTTCGCCAACAAATCCAAACTATTGTTGAAGGAAGACTCAGGTTATGCGCCTAGGCCATCAAACTTGACAAAGTTCAACTATGGTTGAACCAAGACTCGGGCTATGTGCCTTCGCCATCAAAGTTGGCAAAGTTCAACAACAGTTGAACTAGGACTCAGGCTATGCGCCTTCGCCAACAAGTTCTAACTATGGTTGAACCAACACTCAGGCTATTCGCCTACGCCATCAAAATTGACAAAGTTCATCAATGGTTGAACTGGGACTCAGGCTATGTGCCTTTGCCAACAAGTTCAATTATGGTTGAACCAACACTCAGGCTTTGCGCCTTCGCCATCAAAATTGGCAAAATTCAACAACATTAAAACTTGGACTCGGGCTGTGAACCTTCGCCAAAATATTCAAATTATGGTTGAACCAATACTCAAGCTATGCACCTTTGCCATCAAAATTGATAAAGTTCAACAACAGTTGAACTGAGACTCAGACTATGTGCCTTCGCCCACAAGTTCAAACTATGGTTGCACCATGACTCGGGCTATGCACATTTGCCATCGAAATTGACAAAGTTCATCAATGGTAGAACTGGGACTAAGGCTATGCGTACTTCGCCAGCAACTTCAACTATGGTTGAACCAAGACCTAGGCTATTAACATTCGCCATCAAATTGACAAAGTTCAGCAAGTTGAACTGGGACTTAGGCTATGCGCCTTCACTAACAAGTTCAAATTATAGTTGAACCAAGACTCAGGCTATGCGCTTTCGCCATCAAAATTGAAAAAGTTCAACAGTTGAACTTGGATCAGGCTATGCGCCTTCGCCAACTAGTTCAACTATGGTTGATCCAGGACTCAGGCTATGCACCTTCGCCATCAAAATTGACAAAGTTCAACAACAGTTGAACTGGGACTCAGGCTATGGGCCTCTCTCGAACAAGTTCAACTATAGTTGAACGAAGACTCAAGCTATGCGCCTTCACCGTAAAAGTTGACAATCTTCAACAACAGTTGAATTGGGACTCAATCTATGCGCCTTCTCCAACAAGTTCAACTATAGTTGAGCCAAGACTCACGCTATACGCCTTTGCCATAAAAATTGACAAAGTTCATCAACAATTGAACTTGGACTCAGGATATGTTCCTTCGCCAACAAGTTTAAACTATGGTTAAACCAAGACTCAGGCTATGCACCTTCGCCAGCAAAATTGACAAACTTCAACAATAGTTGAACTGGGACTCAATCTATGTGCCTTCGCCAACAAGTTCAACTATAATTCAACCAAGACTCAGGCTATGCGCCTTCGCCATCAAAATTGGCAAAGTTCAACAACAGTTGAACTAGAACTCAGGTTATACGCCTTCGCTAACAAGTTCAAACTTTGGTTGAACCAACACTCAGGCTATTCGCCTTCACCATCAAAATTGAGAAAGTACAACAATAGCTGAACTGGGACTCAAGCTATGCGCCTTCGCCAAAAAGTTCAACTATGGTTTAACCAAGACTCAGGCTTTGTGCCTTCGCCATCAAAATTGAAAAAGTTCAACGACAGTTGAACTGCAACTCAGGCTATACTCCATCGCCAATAAGTGCAAATTATGGTTGCACCAAGACTCAGGCTATGCGCCTTTGCCCTCTAAATTGACAAAGTTTGAAAATAGTGGAACTAGGACTAAGGCTATGCGCCTTCGCCAACAAGTTCAAATCATGGTTGAACCAAGACTCAGCCTATGCGCCTTCGCCATCAAAACAGACAATGTTCAACAACAATTGAACTGGGACTTAGGCTATGGGCCTCCGCCAAAAAGTTTAACTATGGTTGAACCATGACTCGGGCTGTGAGCTTTCGCCATCAAATTGACAATGTTCAACAACAGCTGAATTGGGACTCAGGCTATGCGCCTTCTCTAACAAGTTTAACTATGACTCAAACAATACTCAAGCTATGCACCTTCGCCATAAAAATTGGCAAAGTTCAACAACAGTTGAACTAGGACTTAGGTTATGCGCCTTCGCCAACAAGTTTAAACTATGGTTGAACCAACACAGAGGCTATTCACCTTTACCATCAAAACTGAACAATTTCAACAACAGTTGAACTGGGACTCATGCTACGCTTCTTCGTCATCAAAATTGACAAAGTTCAAAAATAGTTGAACAAAGACTCAACTATGGTTGAGCTAAGACTCAGGCTATGCACCTTCACCATAAAAATTGACAAAGTTCAACAACAGTTGAACTGGGACTCAGGCTATGCGCTTTCGCCAACAAGTTCAAACAATGGTTGAACTAAGACTCAGTCTATGCGCCTTCGACATCAAAATTGACAAAGGTCAACAACAGTTGAAATGGGACTCAGGCTATGCGCCCTAGCCAACAATTTCAACTACGGTTAAACCAATACTCAGGCTATGTGCCTTTGCCAACAAAATTGACAATGTTCAACAAAAGTTCAACTGGGACTCAGGCTATGCGCCTTCGCCAACAAGTTCAAATTATAGTTGAACCAAGACTCAGGCTATGCGCCTTCGCCACCAAAATTGACAAAGTTCAACAACAGTTGAACATGAACTCAGGCTATGCGCCTTCGCCAACAATTTGAACTATGGTTGAACCATGACTCAGGCTATGCACCTTCGCCAACAAAATTGACAAAGCTCAACTACAGTTGAACCAAGGCTCAGGCTATGCGCCTTCACCACTAAATTTGACAAAGTTCAACAATAGTTAAACTAGGGCTCAGGCTATGCGTCTTCGCTAACAAGTTGAACTATGGTTGAACCACGACTCAGGCTATGAGCCTTTGCCATCAAAATTGAGAAAGTTCAACAACAGTTGAACTGGGACTCATGCTATACGCCTTCACCAACAATTTGAACTATAGTTGAACCAAGACTCAGGTTATGCACCTTTGCCCTAAAAATTGACAAAGTTCAACAACTGTTGAACTAGACTTAGGTTATGCACCTTCGCCAACAAGTTCATCTATTGTTGAACCAAGACTCAGGCTATGTGCCTTCGCCAACAAGTTCAACTCAAAATCGACAAAGTTCAAAAATAGTTGAACTAGGACTCAGGCTACGCGCCTTCACCTACAAGTTCAAATTATAGTTGAACCAAGACTCAGGCTATGCAACTTCACCATTAAAATTGACAAAGTTCAACAATAGTTGAAATGGGACTCAGGCTATGCGCCTTCGCCAACAAGTTCAAAAAATGGTTAAAGCAAGACTCAGGCTATGTGCCTTCGCCATCAAAATTGACAAAGTTTAACAACCGTTGAACTGGGACTCAGGCTATGCGCCTCGCCAACAAGATCAACTATGGTTGAACCAAGACTCAGGCTATGCACCTTCGCCATCAAAATTGACAAAGCTCAACTACTGTTGAACAAAGACTTAGGCTATGCACCTTAACCATAAAAGTTGATAAAGATCAACAATAGTTGAACTTGGACTTAGGCTACGCGCCTTGGCTAAAAAGTTCAACTACTGTTGAACCAAGACTCAGGCTATCCGCCTTTTCCAACAAGGTCAAACTATGGTTGAACCAAGACTCAGGCTTTGTGCCTTCGCCATCAAAATTAGAAAGTTTAACAACAGTTGAACTAGGACTCAGGTTTTGCGCCTTTACCAACAAGTTCAACAATGGTTGAACAAAGACTCAGGCTATACGCATTCGCCATCAAAATTGACAATGTTCAGCAATAGTTAAACTGAGACTCAGGCTATGCGCCTTCGCCAACAAGTTCAAGCTATGGTTGGATAAGGACTCGGGCTATGCGCCTTCACCATCAAAATTGACAAAGCTCAACAACAGTTGAACTGGGACTCACGCTATGCGCCTTCGCCAACAAGTTCAACTATGGTTGAACCAAGACTCAAGCTATGCGCCTTTGCCAACAAGTTCAAATTATGGTTGAACCACAAGTCAGGCTATGCGCCTTCGCCATCAAAATAGACAAAGTTTAACAATAGTTGAATTGGGACTCAGGCTATGCGCATTCGCCAACAAGTTCAAACTATGGTTGAACCAACAGTCAGGCTATTAGCCTTCGCCATCAATATTGACAAAGTTCAACAATAGTTGAACTAGGAATAAGGCTTTGCGCCTTCGCCAACAAGTTCAAATTATGGTTGAACCAAGACTCAGGATATGCGTCTTTACCATAAACTCAGGCTATGCGCCTTCGTTAACAAGTTCAAACTTTGGATGAATGATGATTATAAAATATTCAAATATTATATACTTAATAATAAATTATTTTAAATAATATATATATATATATATATATATAATATGTAAATTTTCTGTATTCTCTAACAGTATTTTGCAGGAAATAAAAATATCATGAGAAAGCAATTAAAGGGATAAAAAGAGATCACGAGGTATCATGGAAAAAGAGACCACGACGCGTCATGACAAAAGAACGACGAGGCATCGTGGCACCTTATGAGATTCAATTTCTATAAAAATGATGTCTTATTTGTGTTGATGGAGAGGAAGATCATACGTACCTAATTAGCAATTTTTCTCTAGATTTGGTCTTTACTTCTTTCTTTATATCTTTCACTTTCCTCTTGTAGTTTTTTCAATTTTCTAAGATTGTTGATATTATTTTAAGAATTTCTTTCTTTGTGATATTTAAATACTCCATAATAGAGTAATATTTTCGTTAGGATAGTTGATGAAGCTCGGTATTATTATAATATTAATCTCAATTTTACTACATGCTTGACCTAAAAATTTCTAGTTATATTTCTATATTGTAATGGAATATTAGTTTTGATTAATTATTATCACCTCTATCAATTTATTCTCCAAAGTTAGTTGTATGTCATTTTTGTAATTCTCACGAACCAAAATTAATATATGATAACTATTGTGTAAAATAATAGAGTGAGAGTAATTCTTTTTAAGCTATCATTCAAAGTCTTTAATCTTGCTTACTTCCATTCTAATTCTAAAGGAGGAGTTGGAGTTGGCAAGATTATTGATTTTTTAGTAAAAAGTTATTGCAAGAGGATATTTCTATATTGTGCAGGAATATTAGTTTTAAATTAATTGTTTTCACTTCTATCTATTTATTCTCCAAAGTTAGTTGTATGTCAATTTTGTAATTCTCACGAAGCAAAATTAATATATGATAACTATTGTGTAAAAATATAGAGTGAGAATAATTCTTTTTAAGTTGTTATTCCAAGTCTTTAATCTTGCTTACTTCCATTTTAATTCTCACGGAGGAGTTGTAGTTGGAAATATTATTTATTTTTAGTAAAAAGTAATCGCAAGAGGTTTTTACTATCTTGTAGCGCAATTCAGGCAAGAAAAGTACTTCAGTTTAATCGTCACGAGTCATATAACAATTGGGCAATGCGATCGCGGAAGACAAGTCGTGAACGCATAGAGTAAATGCGACTGGGCCAGGGAAATGCTCTACGCGATCGCGAGGTGGACAATGCGATCGCATAGGTATTGGAGGTTGGGCAATGCGATCGCACAAGGAATATTGTGATCGCATAGAACACATTTTAGGCTCTTGAAATTTACACTATGCAACCACGGAAGGAGCTATGCGGTTGCATAGAACAACGTACCAGATATCAGCAACAGCAAAAATATCATATTTTTTCTCAGTGAAAAAACATTCTAAACCACCCACGAAATCACTCCCGAGCCCTCGAGGTCCCTAACCAAATGCACACACTAACTCAACAATCTTATACGAACTTGCTCGAGCGATCAAATATCTAACATAACATAAAAAACAAAGAATCAAACACCAAAACTCAAGATTACATTTCAAAGTTCATCAACCTCTAACTTAAGCTATTTAGGTCCGAAACACGTCAAACGACATCCGATTTTGACCAAATTTCAGAGGAAGAGCTTAACGCATATTTAAGCCTATACCGGGCGTCGGAACCAAAATACAAGCCGAATACCTATATTTACTAATTCATTTTCATTTCCATTTTTTCTTATTAAATTCATAAAGGAATTTAACGGAAAAATTCTTTTACCGAGGTTCTGGACCTCAAATTTCGACTCTGGGCACATGCCCGAGTCTTATATTTTTCTACAAACCTCCCAGGACCGTCACATAACCGGTCCAAGCCCGTTTACAAAACATGTTGACCGAAGTCAACTGTATCAATATTAATATCACAATTCTTCCAATTTTCCATAGAATTTATATATCTTAACACAAAAAATTTCCGGCTTCGCGTCCGGACTGTGCATGCAAATCGAGGCAACTAAGAGTTAAGTTTCCAAGACCTCGGAAGCATAGAATAAGGGAGAAATACGGTGATGACCCTTTGGGTCGTCACATTCTCCACCTCTAAAACAACCGTTCGTCCCCGAACGTACAAAAGAAAGAAGTACCTGAGTCAAGAAATAGATGAGGGTAATGGATCCGCATATCAGACTCGGACTCCCAGGTCTAAGCCTCAGGAGGATGACCTTTCCACTATCACGTACTAAAGGAAAACTCTTTGACCTCAACTGTCGAACCTGCCGATCTAGAATAGCTACTGGCTCCTCCTCGTAGAACATAACCTTGTCTAACTAGACAGTACTAAAATCTAACACGTGGGTAGGATTGCTGTGATACCTCTAGAGCATAGACACGTGAAACACTGGATGCACAACTGACAAACTAGGTGGCAAGGCAAGTCTATAAGCCACCCCTCCCACTCGATCAAGTATCTCAAATGGACCAATATATCTAGGGCTAAGCCTGCCCTTCTTCCCATACCTAATCATGCCTTATAGTGCATACACGGAGCAATACTCGCTCACCAACCATAAAAGCCACATCTCGAACATTGCGATCCGCATAAATCTTTTGCCTACACAGAGCTGAATGCAACCTCTCCTGGATTATCTGGACCTTATCCAAGGCCTCCTGGACTAATTCAGTACCCAACAACCGACCCTCTCCCTGCTCAAACCATCCGACTAGAGACCGACACTGCCTACCATACAACACTTCATAAGGTCCCATATAAATATTGGACTGGTAGTTGTTGTTGTAGGCAAACTCAGCTAAAGGCAAGAACTTGTCCCAATAGCCTCCAAAATCAATATCAAAGGCTCGGAGCATATCCTCCAATATCAGAAGAGTCCTCTCGGACTGACCGTCCGTCTGAGAATGGAATGTTGTACTCAACTGAACCTGGATACCTAGCTCCTGCTGAACTACTCTCCAAAAGCACGAGGTGAACTGCGTACCCCGATCCGAAATGATTGATGTCAGTACCCCATGAAGACGAACAATCTCTCAGATGTAGATCTCAGCTAGTCTCTCTGAAGAATAGGTAGTAGCAACAACAATGAAATTCGCTGACTTAGTCAGCCTATCGGCAATGACCCTAAAAGATTCGAACCTCTTCCGGGTCACTGGAAGTCCAGTAACAAAGTCCATGGTAATCCGCTCCCACTTCCACTTGGGAAACTCAATCCTCTGAAACACACCACCAGGTTTCTGATGCTCATACTTCACATGCTGACAATTTAAACACTGAGCCACATATGCAACAATGTCTTTCTTATCCTACGCCACCAGTAATCCTGACGCAAGTTCGGATACATCTTTGCGGCACCCGAGTGAATATAATACCAAGAACTATGGGCCTCCGCTAAGATCATCTCTCGAATGCCATCAACATTTGGCACACATACTCGCCCCAACAATCTCAAAACACCATATGCATCAAAAGTCACCTTCATGGCACCTCCACGCTCCATAGTGTCTCTCAAGACACACAAATGAGGATCATCAAACTGTCGGTCATAGATCTGCTCCAATAATAAAGAACGAGCGAACCGTGCAAGCTAAGACTTGGATAGGCTCCAAAATGTCCAACCTCACTAACTGATTGGCCAAGGCCTGAATATCTAAGACAAGTGGTCTCCGGCTAACCGGAACATATACAAGACTAATCATGCTGGCTAACTTTCTGCTCAATGCGTCGGCCACTACATTGGCCTTACCCGGGTGGATAAGATAGTAACATCATAATCCTTCAATATCTCCAACCACCTCCGCTGCCTCAAATTCAACTCTTTCTGCTTGAACACGAATTGCAAACTCTTGTGATCCATGTACACCTCACACGTCACACCATATAAATAATGCCTCAAAATCTTCAAGGCATGAACAATGGCTTCCAACTCTAGATAATGGACTAGGTAGTTCTTCTTGTTGATCTTCAACTGCCTCGAAGAATAAGCAATAACCCTGCCATCCTGCATCAATACCGCACCAAGACCAACACGGGAAGCATCACAATAAATAGTATACGGTCCTGGACCTGTGGGCAAAACCAATATTGGTGCCGTAGTCAGAGCTGTCTTGAGCTTCTTAAAGCTCTCCTCGCACTCGTCTAACCACCTGAACTGGGCACCCTTCTAGGTCAACCTGGTCATAGACGAAGCTATAGATGAAAATCCCTCCATAAATCAATGATAATAACCAGTTAACCCCAAGAAACTATGAATCTTTGTCGCTGAAGCTGGTGGAGGCTGATTCTTAACTGCCTCAATCTTCTTTGGGTCTACCTGAATACCCTCAACTGATACGACATGACCCAGAAACGCCACTGAACTCAACCAAAACTAGCTATTTGAAAATATTCCATACAACTAGCAATCCTTCAGAGTCTGAAAAGCCACTCTTAGTTTCTGGTCATGCTCCTCCTTACTGCGGGAGTGCACAAGAATATCATCAATGAAGACAATCAGGAACAAGTCCAAATAAGTTTTGAACACTCGGTTCATCAACTCCATAAATGCTACTGGGGCATTGGTCAATCCAAATGACATGACTAAGAACTCATAATGCCCATACCGAGTGCAGAAGGCTATCTTATGGACATCAGACTCCCTAATCCTCAACTAATGATAACCCAATCTCAAATCTATCTTGGAAAACACCTTTTCACCCTGCAACTGGTCGAACAAATCATCAATCCTCGGCAATGGATACTTGTTCTTAATTGTTACCTTGTTCAGCTGTCGGTAGTCAATACACATCTGTATAGAACCAGCATTTTTCTTCACAAACAGAACTGGCGCACCCCTGGGATAGACACTAGGCCTGATGAAACCCTTCTCCAATAAATCTTGCAACTGATCATTTAGCTCTTTGAGCTCTGGCGGGGCCATACAGTACGGTGGAATAGAAATAGGCTGCGTGCGTGGGGCCAGATCAATGCAAAAATCAATATCTTGTTGGGCGGCATACCCGGCAGGTCTGAAGGAAAAACCTCTGGAAACTCCCGAACAATAGGGACTGAGTTAATAGAAGGAAGTTATAAGTTGGAGTCGTAAACATAAGCCAAATAAGCTATACACCCCTTCTCGACCATGCGTCGAGCCTTAACATAAGAAATAACACCGTGGGTGGTGTGTCCTAGAGTCCCTCTCCACTCCAATCGGGGCATATCCGGTAAAGCCAAAGTCAGGGTCTTGGCGTGACAATCCAAGATCGCATGATACGGGGACAGCCAATCCATACCCAATATAGCATCAAAATCCACCATGTCTAAAATCAATAGGTCAACACGGGTCTCAAGACCCTCAAACACTACGATACAAGAACAGTGGACCCGACCAATTACTATAGGATCACTCACTAGTGTAGATACATATATAGGACTACCCAAGACATCACTAGGAATAGGCAAGTGTGGTGCAAAATAAGACGACACATATGAAAATGTAGACCCGAGGTCAAATAGAACTGAAGCACCCATGTCACTGACCAGAATAGTACATGTAATAACAGCATCGGAAGACTCAGCCTCTGGCCTGGGTGGAAAAGAATAAAAATGGGGCTGGGTCCATCGTCCCTAAACTGCATCTCTAGGACAATCAACCACTGGGTGACCTCTGCCTCTACCGGTCCGAGCTCCACTTCTACGGTCCCTACCTCCACCTCTACGATATCTACCCCCGCCTCTAGCTGGCTGGGCTGGATGTGAATCGCCTGCTACCTGAATTATAGGGTGAGGACCCTGCTATTGAGAATTGCCCAAAGCTCGAGGGCAAAACCTAGAAATAAGCCTCGGGTCACCACAAGTGAAACAGGTCCTCTGATACTGAGAATAATGGAGTAGGGGTGCACTGATAGGCTGCTAATCTGACTGATACTGGTGGGGACCACCACAGCCCAAACTACCATGAGAAGTCTGAAGAGCTGACTGAAAGGGCCTTTGTGCCTGACCCCTACAATAAGAATCCCTACCTCCAGATGAGGTACCACTGAATCTACCAGAATGGCGAGGTCTCTTGTCTGACATCTGCTTACCTCCCCGTGCGAGGGCCATCTCAACTCTACGGGCAGCATTGGCTGCGTCCTAGAAGGAAATATCACTACCAACTCCAATGGCCATCTGTAGGCGAATCGGCTGAATCAATACATCAATGAATCTCCGGACCCTCTCCCGCTCTGTAGGCAGTATCACAACTCCATGGCGTGCCAAGTCAATGAGTCTAGTCTCGTACTGAGCAACTGTCATGGTGCCCTGCTGAAGACTCTCAAACTGCCGGTGAAGTGCCTCCCACTGAGTGACGGGAAGAAACGTTTCCAAGAATAACTCTGCGAACTAATCCCATGTCAAAGCTGGAGACCCTGCTGGTCTAGATAGACAAAAATCTCTCCACCAAGTCTTGGCGGATTCTGTAAGCCTGAAGGTACAAAAATCGACCCAATTGGTCTCCACTATGCCCATAGTGCTGAGAATCTCGTGGAAACTGAATAGGAAATCATGGGGATCCTCGGATGAAGCACCGTTGTTTGGCTATAGCATCTTGAAACTCTGGGGAGATCCCGACTCCTCTTGGGACCTGAGCTGGGCCCGCCTATGCTGCTGGGGCTGGAACCTTCTCATCATAGTCAACATGAGGCTCCACCTCTGGAACGACTACCTGGGGCTGGGCTCTGCCCCGGCCTCGGCCTATGGCACGACCTCGGCCTCTACCCCTCGCGGGTGCAGCTGTGGGCTCGGGCTGCTGCGCGGTGGAAGATGAACCACTTATTCTCGCCATATGAGAAAGAATAGAGTAGAAGGACAATCAGTGTTTAAGAAAAAAAAATCCGCACGACAAGAAATAACAAAAGTGAAAATTTTCCTAAATCTGTAGCCTCTGAGGGATAAATACAGACGTCTCCGTACCGATCCCTAAGACTCTACCTAGATTGTCTGTGAGTAGCGACACCTATGCAACCTAGGGCTCTGATACCAACTTGTCACGACCCGGATTTCCCACCATCGGGAGTCGTGATGGTGCCTACTATCGAAGCTAGGCCAGCTGAACCTTAACAGCAGAATATACAAGAATAATTAAATATTTTGGAAAACTTTAAAATTCAATAAAGAAGAAATCAAAATGCGGAAAATACTGAACATAACACTACCCCAAAATCTGGTGTCGCTAGCTCACAGACTACTAAAGAAAACTACAAACAATTCTAAATGAAAGAAAAATACATATGTCTGTTTCGGTACAATGAAAACAACTTAAATAAGGGATATGGACTTCGGTCTGCGAACACCGGCTAGGCTACATCGAGAGTCCCTGGACTGAAGACAATTCCCAGAAAATCCTACTGCTGTAGCTGTCAGAAAGTGGCTCCAATGCTGTGATCTGTGCAAAAAGCTCAGAAGTGTAGCATCAGCACAATCGACCCCATGTGCTGGTAAGTGCCCGGCCTAACCCCGACGAAGTAGTGACGAGGCTAGACAGGACTTACTAAAATCAACATTGTGAAGATATATATAAAGATACGACGACAACCGAAAGAACAACAGAAATATAAATGAAGGTATATATATATATATACCGATACAACGGCAACTGAAAGAACAACAGGAATATATATAAAGATGTACAACTGAAAAGGAAACCTGCTCGAAAAATAATGAACAATAAGAGCAGATCATCAATGACAACATCAAATTAAATTCACATTATTACTTTCATAAGTGGTCGGCGCGCCACACGATCCCAGAGTATGTATCATAAGTGGACGGTGCGCCACACGATCCCATAGTATATGTCATAAGTGGACGGCATGCCACACGATCCTATAGTATATGTCATAAGTCAACGACGTGCAACACGATCCCATTCTCATAATTCATAGGTGGACGGCACGCCACACGATCCCATTTCATATTATATAAGTTGACAGCGTGCGACACGATCCCAATAAATATGATCAATTCATATAGCCTCTCTCAAGGAGTTCCCCTTTAAGGAAAACTCGGCAATATAACGATCCAACCCAATAAGGGTACCACTAGCAGCACAAATATCTCAATAATGGAGAATACATATAACGCTCAACCGGATAAGGGAGCAACAACAATCATAAACTATACGTCCCGGCAAGGGATTCAACCACATTTCTTTACAATACTTACAATTTTGACTTCATAGAATCACTACCATTTGAGCCAAAGCTCCAAGGAATTTCATGTTTCATAAACAATTCCTAAACTAACTCATCATGTCAAATTCATCAATTGCTAGGAATAGTTCTCAAAAGATACCCAAAAACAAGTACATACAAGACTCACGGTCATGCAAGACGCCGGTGTATCGATACTCGTCACCATGCCTATACACCGCACTCGATCATTTAGCAAATAGCAAGTAATAATACTCTAATTCTATTCCACCCAAGATTAGATCAAACGCTTACCTCGTTCCAAAAGTAGCAATCAAGCCTCTCGCCCCGCCTTTCCATTAGAATCCGACTCTGAAATAGTGGTATCTGGTTATTTTAAATTCAATAACATCAATTAGGGGTCAATAACATAATCCCATAGCCTAGAAATGGAATTTCCATCATTCTTCCAAAAATAGCTAAATCCGACACCGGGCCCACATGGTCCAAACTTGTGACGACCCAAAGGGTCATCACTTATTTTATTAATAATTTCGAGCTTCTGAGGCCTTGAAAACCTCATTCTATGTTGCCTCGATTGACGTGCACGATCCGAGCATGTAGCCGGAAAGATTTTGTGATAGAAAATATGAATTCTATGAGAAATTTGGATAAAAATGATATTAACATTGATATGGTTGACTTCGGTCAACATTTTTGGTAAACGGATCCGGACCCGAGATTGGATGGTCCCGAGAGGTCCGTAGGAAAATATGGGACTTGGACATGTGTCCGGAGTCGAATTCGAGGCCTAGAGCCCAAGTTATGAATTTTATGTGAAATTGTTTTTGATGCAATTATTAAAGGAAATAAATTAATAGACCTTGGTATCGGGCTCGTATTTTGGTTCCGACGCCCGGTACAAGTCTTAAATATTATATATGTGATTTCTGTAAAGTTTGGTGACATTTGGATGTCGTTTGAGATGTTTTGGACCTTGAGTTCCAAGTTAAGAAGTTTTGAAAATCAAAAGTATGAAAATCATGAGTTTGAGGCTCGATTTGATTAAAACGAAGTGATATTGGCGATATGATCGCACGAACAAGTCCATAATGTGTTTTTGAGGTTGTGTACATGTTTGGTTTGGAGCCCGGAGGGCTCGGGTAAAGATTTGATAGGCCGTTGGATGAAATTCTGAATTTTGAACTGCTGGTTTTTTTCACCCAGCTGTTGGCTTCGCAATTGCGAAGAATTTCTCGCAATTGCGAAGGGGACAGTGTAAGGCAAGGCTCGCAAATGCGAACCTTGATCGCAAATGCGAAGCTAGCCTTGTTCGCAAATGCGAACAATTGTTCGCATTTGCGAAGGTCCCCAGTGCTGCCTATGTTCGCAAATGCGAACAATAGCGCAAATGCGAACGTCCCAGTGACTGCCTTGGTTCGCAAATGCGAACCATTGTTCGCAAATGCGAACACTGCCTTATACAGCATGTGTTCGCAAATGCGAACATTAGTTCGCAAATGCGAGATGTTCGCAAATGCGAATTCTTGTTTTTGTTAGAAAATAGGGTTTTTCATAAATTGGGGAATTGGACCTCGAATTGAGGTCCGATTTTGAAACAAATTATATACATGAACTCGTGGGGGGATGGGTAACCGGATTTTGGCCCTAACCCCGAATTCCGACCATGTGGGCCCGGGGTTGAAATTTACTATTCATGGTAGAATGTTGAAAAAGTGTTATTTGGTGTTAAGAATTAGTTTGTTGAGTAGAATTGATGATATTAAATCAATTGTGTATAGATACGGTTGAATTGGAGCCAAATTGAAAGAAAAGACATATCCACGGATTGAATTGTTCATAAGAACTCGAGGTAAGTGTTTGTTCTATCCTAGCTTGAGGGAATAGGATTATGTGTTATGTGTTATGTGATCGAGTGCGGTGTATGGGCAGTGGTGACGAGCATCCATACATTGGCGTCTAGTATGACCGTGAGTCGTTGGAAAATAATTATTTTGAGATATATTACGGATGAATTGTTATTGTTCTCCCTTGTTGGGACTTGTTGTGAAGATAATTATTGATTGCCCTTGATGGGACGATTTATGAATTGTTGTTTCTTTCTCTGCCCTTAACTGTGATTGTTATTTGGGTGAGGAAGAGTGATAATGCACGAAGGGTGATGTCGTGCCATGTTTATTTATTTATGCACGAAGGTTAATGTCGTGCCATGTTTATTTATTGATTATGCACGAAGGATCATGCCGTGCCCTATTATTGAACCATGTACGAAGGATCATGCCTTACTATGGATGTGAGGATGAGAGTAAAAGCACGAAGGGTGATGCCGTGTACCTTATTTGTTTATTTGGTGAGGATGAGAGTAAAAGCACGAAGGGTGATGCCGTGCAATTGCTTGCTATTCCTTGACTTGATATTACTTGTTTTTTTCACTATATTTTATTTGGGTGATGCCGTGCAATTATTTGCCATTCCTTGACTTGATATTACTTGTGTTTTCTATTATACCTTGTTTTCTTTGTGAACTTATTTGATTGTTCTTTGGGTGAGGAAGAGTGATAATGCACGAAGGGTGATGCCGTGCCATGTTTATTTATTGATTATGCACGAAGGATCATGCCGTGCCCTGTTATTGAACCATGTACGAAGGATCATGCCGTACTATGGATGTGAGGATGAGAGTAAAAGCATGAAGGGTGATGCCGTGCAACTGTTTGCTATTTCTTCAATTGATATTACTTGTGTTTACATTACACTTTGTTTTTCCTTGTGAAATTATTAGCTGCGGTTAATTGTTGAATTCTTTAAGATATTCCTTATTGTGTTAATACTTGATTATTTCTTGTTACTTTGTGGTACACATATATATATATATTGAATTGCACAGGTTATGTGGGTGTCTGGTCCTAGGCTTGTCACTACTTCGCCGGGATAGGCCAGACACTTACCAGCACATGGGGTCGGTTGTGTTGATGCTACACTTCTGTGCGTTTTTGCACAGGTCCAGGTTACGATTAGGAGCAGCAGCAGCAGTAAATAGATTGCGTGGGAGTTGATCATATTTGAGACCGAGGTAGCTTGCAGATGTCCGCAGGCCCGGCGTCTCTTTCTTTATTTATGTTATTAGCTGTAGTCTCTTTGTTCCGAGACAAACGGAATTATGTTATATTTCCTTCGGACTTTTATGTGTATTATTCTTAGAAGTTCGTGAGTATTGTGACACCAGTCTTGGGTAGAGGATTTCAGTATGATTTTCATCTTGTAATTAGTTATTTCTATTTCGATAAAGTATTCCGCATTTATTTAATTAAAATTGTGTTAAAAACAGGATAGTATGAATACGGTGGCTTGCCTAGCTACCACGAGTAGGCGCCATCACGATCCCGATGTTGGGGGAAAATCCGGGTCGTGACAAGTTGGTATCAGAGCTCTAGGTTACATAGGTCTCACCACTCACGAACAAGCTTAGTAGAGTTTGGGAGGTAGGTACGGAGACGTCTGTACTTGTCCTCCAGAGTCTATTGAGTTAGGAAAGAGTATCTTATTTGTTCTTTCTTATCGTGCGAATTTGTTCTTCAAAGTGTTAAGTTAAATTTCCACTCTTGTTTTCCCACGAATGGCGTAGTCACGTACTGCTTATCCAGCCGAACAATGGCACAGGCTGGTGATAGATCAACTATTCCTTCAAAAGTTTTACGGAGGACAAGATAGGTTTCACCAAAGTCTTCGCTACCACCTTCAGCGGTGCATCTTTTGAGAACCCACGAGATTGTGCTTGACGGTTCTTATGAGGAATTACAGAACGTGGGAATAGTCGAATGCGAGGAGTTCATTTTACTGTGCTACAGAAGGCACACAGAAATAGTGGGAAGATAATGTATTTACCACACCAGTTATGGTCCCAACGGAAGATGCAATTATATCAGGAGATCACCTAATAAATCGTGTTGGGTTTCAACGGACCTTGATGTCCGGTCGATGTGTTGGAGTTGTGAAGGACAAATATGGTGAGTTATTGGACTATATATATATGGTATAGAAAGGTCCTCTAAATAATTTATACATATTTAAGGTTGGTTCATTTCATGGGGTAAGAAATCGCCCCAGAAGAATAACGAAGAGTTTGTGAGTAAACGGGGTAGCTCAACGAGTGTTAAGCCAACATAGCAAAAGAGGAAATTGGCCATCAATGTTTGTGACAAGATTACCAAGAGGGCAAGCCGGCCAATGCAACGCTATCTACTAAACTCTATTTTTAGAAAATGTTATGAAGACGTCACCCCGAGATTCTCTTCAATATGTGGTATGTGCGATCTGAACGGTTGTACCAGGTCACAATGACTGTGTCCGAATATATATTGCCATGAGCAATAAGTTAACTGATCCTTAAAGGAATTTCTGTGAATGTGGAATATTGGAGAAATACAATTTTAGGAAAGCACTCAGGCTACACGCTCCATTGCAGTTAATAATTATCCTACATGGCCAGCCAGGATGTAGAGGTTATGATGTTAGAGGTGGAGGTGAAAATCCTAGAGGTGGAGACCCGGCCATTGATATAATTTTTATGATATGAGGGAGGTCACTACACCAAATGTGGTCATCACACGTATAATTCAGATTGTTATAGACAGAATAATTTTTCCCTTAATTTAATTTGGTTTTTGAAAGAAAATTTAGGCGAGTCCTTTTAACATGCTCCATTCATGAGCGAGCATCGTAATCATACTACTTAGGGAAATACTCCCGTTGAGATATTACATGAGGATAGACATCCCTATTATTAGGTGTTAGTCACTAAATATCCATGAGACTAAGAGTGACTTTATATTACTTATTGCAGTATGTTTTGATATAATTCTCGGAATAACTAATTTTAATCGTTAATTGTGTGCCCTATCAGTATGAGGGTTCATTTTATGTCGTGATTATCTTTGACGGACAATTATTAAAAGGAAGAAAGAAAGGAAATGAAAAATTTCAGATTATATGATGTGCAAGCACCGTGATTCAGAGTTGAGGATGAGATCCTCCAATTTTTGGCATAATGTGAAATATTTCTAAGCCGAGCTTCAAGCTGCGGTGGATATCATATGAGGACTGGGTCCTGGTAGTAAGAGTTTATGTGTTTAAAATTTTTCTTTTATGAATTAATACTTTCGTATCGCATTCGTAAATAAGAGTCATGTCCGTTAGGACTATTTGACAATTCTTGTATAGTTTCTATTCATGTTAGCCATTTCTATTTTGAAACCGTTGAGCTTAGCCTTTGAGATGAGCAGCAGGTAAGGATGAATATGACGCATTAATTCGGGAAAATAATCACGAGGTCACCATACCTCCTTCTGAGTAAAGTGGGATTTGTAGAATAAGGTATTTGATAACGGGGTTAATTGACAATGTTGTAATTTAATAATAACTCTTATGGCCAGACTTCAGAGTCATGGATATGTGCATACGCATGAGTGTGTTCGTGCCTTATTTAGACTTGTTTGTTGTAGTCTTCATTGTTTCCATATTGACATACTCCTGCAGTCATGAGGAGCATGCGCAACATCTCAGAGTGACTTTGCAGACTCTGAAAGATAGCCAACTATATGCAAAAATTTCGAAGTGTGAATTCTGGCTGAGTTCGGTAGCATTTCTGGGTCACATTGTATCAGTGGAAGGTATTCAGGTAGACCCAAAGAAGATTGAGGCAGTCCAGAATTGGCCTCGACCAGCTTCAGTGACTGAGATTCGGAGTTTCTTGGGATTAGCAGGTTACTACCGTCGTTTTGTAGAGGGGTTTTCTTCTATTGCAGCCCCGATGACCAGGTTGACCTAGAAGGGTGTCCGGTTTCAGTGGTCAGAGGAGTGTGAGGCGAGCTTTCAGAAGCTCAAGACAGCCTTGACCACCGCACCAGTGTTGATACTACCTACAGGTACAGGGCCTTATACAGTTTATTGTGACGCATCTCGTACAGGGCTTGGAGCGGTATTGATGCGGGATGGTAAGGTTATCGCTTATGCTTCGAGGCAGTTAAAGATACATGAGAAGAATTATCCAGTTCATGATCTTGAATTAGCAGCAGTGGTTCATGCCTTAAAGATCTGGAGGCATTACCTATATGGTGTGACATGTGAGATGTACACTGATCACAAAAGCCTACAGTACTTGTTCAAACGGAAGGAGTTTAATCTACGACAGCGGAGATGGTTAGAGTTGCTAAAAGACTATGATGTTACTATATTATATCACCCGGGTAAGGCCAATGTGGTGGCCGATGCATTGAGTAGAAAGTATGCCAGCATGGGTAGTCTTGCATATATTCCGGTCAATCAGAGACCATTAGCTCTAGATGTTCAGGCCTTAGCCAACCGGTTCGTGAGATTAGACATTTCTGAGCCTAGCAGGGTGTTAGCCCGCACGGTCGCTCGTTCTTCTTTATTAGAGCGTATCCGTGAGAGGCAATTTGATGATCCTCATTTGCGTGAGTTGAGAGATACGGTACAGCGGGGAGGTGCCACACAGGTAAATCTAGATGATGATGGGGTATTGAAATTGCAGGGTCGAGTTTGTGTGCCCAATGTCGAAGGAATTCGAGAGTTGATCTTAGCGAGGGCCCACAGTTCGCGGTATTCTATTCACCCAGGCGCCGCGAAGATGTACCAGGACTTACGGCAACACTATTGGTGGCGCGGAATGAAGAAAGATATCGTTGCGTATGTCGCTCGGTGTCTAAATTGTCAGCAGAGGTGAAATATGAGCACCGGAGACCTGGTGGTGTATTCCGGAGGATTGAAATTCCCGAGTGGAAATGGGAGCGGATCACTATGGACTTCGTTACTTGGACTTCCTTTGACTCGGAGGAAATTTGATGCTATTTGGGTCATTGTTGATAGGCTGACCAAATCAGCACACTCTATTCCAGATATCTGTCTCCTACTCGTCGGAGAGGTTAGCGGAGGTTTACATTAGGGAGATTGTTCGTCTCCATGGGGTGCCAGAGATTTCTACAAGAATAAGAATATTTTTGGCGTCAATTATGACAATTTCTACAAAATTGGCCACATAATGGCTTATTTAACAAAATGACTATTTTTTCCAGTCCGAGAGGACTATTCAGATTCTTGAGGACATGCTTCGAGCCTGTGTTATTGATTTCGGAGGCTCATGGGACCAGTTTCTGCCATTAGCAGATTCGCCTACAATAACAGTTACCAATCTAGCATCCAGATGGCTCCTTATGAGGCGTTGTATGGTAGGCGATGTCGATCACCGGTTGGATGGTTTGAACCGGGAGAGGCTCGGTTGTTAGGAACAGACTTAGTTCAGGAGGCCTTGGATAAGGTCAAGACTATTCAGGAGAGATTGCGTTCAGCTCAGGTCTAGGCAAAAGACTTATGCGGATCGTAAGGTTCGAGATGTAGATTTCATGGTTGGTGAACGAGTATTGCTCCGGGTGTCGCCTATGAAGGGCGTGATGAGGTTTGGGAAGAAGGGCAAGCTCAGCCCTAGGTATATTGGCCCATTTGAGATTTTAGACAGAGTGGGAGGGGTGGCTTATAGATTAGCTTTGCCGCCTAGCTTATCAGCCGTGCATCCAGTTTTTCACGTATCTATGCTTCGGAGATACCACGGCGATCCCACACATGTGTTAGACTTCGGTACTGTCCAATTGGACAATGATCTATCCTACGAGGAGGAGCCGGTGGCTATTCTAGACCGGCAGGTTCGACAGCTGAGGTCGAAGAGTTATCCTTCTGTGCGTGTTCAGTGGAGAGGTCAGCCTCCTGAGGCATCGACCTGGGAGTCCGAGTCTGATATGCGGAGCCGTTACCCACACTTGTTTCCTGACTCGGGTACTTCTTTCTTTTGTCCGTTCGAGGACGAACGGTTGTTTTAGAGGTGGAGATTGTGACGACCCAAAGGGTCATCACTTATTTTATTAATAATTTCAAGCTTCTGAGGCCTTGAAAACCTCATTCTATGTTGCCTCGATTGACGTGCACGATCCGAGCATGTAGCCGGAAAGATTTTGTGATAGAAAATATGAATTCTATGAGAAATTTGGATAAAAATGATATTAATATTGATATGGTTGACTTCGGTCAACATTTTTGGTAAACGGATCCGGACCCGAGATTGGATGGTCCCGAGAGGTCCGTAGGAAAATATGGGACTTGGACATGTGTCCGGAGTCGAATTCGAGGCCTAGAGCCCAAGTTATGAATTTTATGTGAAATTGTTTTTGATGCAATTATTAAAGGAAATAAATTAATAGACCTTGGTATCGGGCTCGTATTTTGGTTCCGACGCCCGGTACAAGTCTTAAATATTATATATGTGATTTCTGTAAAGTTTGGTGACATTTGGATGTCGTTTGAGATGTTTTGGACCTTGAGTTCCAAGTTAAGAAGTTTTGAAAATCAAAAGTATGAAAATCATGAGTTTGAGGCTCGATTTGATTAAAACGAAGTGATATTGGCGATATGATCGCACGAACAAGTCCATAATGTGTTTTTGAGGTTGTGTACATGTTTGGTTTGGAGCCCGGAGGGCTCGGGTAAAGATTTGATAGGCCGTTGGATGAAATTCTGAATTTTGAATTTCACCCAGATGTTGGCTTCGCAATTGCGAAGAATTTCTCGCAATTGCGAAGGGGACAATGTAAGGCAAGGCTCGCAAATGCGAACCTTGATCGCAAATGCGAAGCCAGCCTTGTTCGCAAATGCGAACAATTGTTCGCATTTGCGAAGGTCCCCAGTGCTGCCTTGGTTCGCAAATGCGAACCATTGTTCGCAAATGCGAACCATTGTTCGCAAATGCGAACGTCCCAGTGACTGCCTTGGTTCGCAAATGCGAACCATTGTTCGCAAATGCGAACACTGCCTTATACAGCATGTGTTCGCGAATGCGAACATTAGTTCGCAAATGCGAGATGTTCGCAAATGCGAACAAATGTTCGCAAATGCGAACTTCCCACCCTTAGCTTATTTTTCAAACTCCAGAAATTGGTCGGGGTTCGCAATTGCGAACCCATGTTCGCAAATGCGAACACGGAGACCTGAAAAACACGAATTTCAGTCATTTCTTCATTTTTCACAAAACCAAAACACCCATTTGCGACTCTTCAAGGATTTCTTCTTCATCAAAACGATTGTAAGTCACTTTTTACTTAATTCTTTCAATTCCTAACATCATTAAACATGTTTTTCATAAGAAATCAATGATTTTCATGGTAAAATTCTTGTTTTTCTTAGAAAATAGGGTTTTTCATAAATTGGGGAATTGGACCTCGAATTGAGGTCCGATTTTGAAACAAATTATATACATGAACTCGTGGGGGATGGGTAACCGGATTTTGGCCCTAACCCCGAATTCCGACCATGCGGGCCTGGGGTTGAAATTTACTATTCATGGCAGAATGTTGAAAAAGTGTTATTTGGTGTTAAGAATTAGTTT
Organism: Nicotiana noctiflora; assembly: GCA_032618575.1. NCBI lineage: Eukaryota > Viridiplantae > Streptophyta > Magnoliopsida > Solanales > Solanaceae > Nicotiana > Nicotiana noctiflora. The sequence continues at coordinate 13,058 of JASVEL010009040.1, read as the reverse complement.
GTTGAGTAGAATTGATGATATTAAATCAATTGTGTATAGATACGGTTGAATTGGAGCCAAATTGAAAGAAAAGACATATCCACGGATTGAATTGTTCATAAGCACTCGAGGTAAGTGTTTGTTCTATCCTAGCTTGAGGGAATAGGATTATGTGTTATGTGTTATGTGATCGAGTGCGGTGTATGGGATGTGGTGACGAGCATCCATACACTGGCGTCTAGCATGACCGTGAGTCGTTGGAAAATAATTATTTTGAGATATATTACAGATGAATTGTTATTGTTCTCCCTTGTTGGGACTTGTTGTGAAGATTATTATTGATTGCCCTTGATGGGACGATTTATGAATTGTTGTTTCTTTCTCTGCCCTTAACTGTGATTGTTATTTGGGTGAGGAAGAGTGATAATGCACGAAGGGTGATGCCGTGCCATGTTTATTTATTTATGCACGAAGGTTAATGCCGTGCCATGTTTATTTATTGATTATGCACGAAGGATCATGCCGTGCCCTATTATTGAACCATGTACGAAGGATCATGCCATACTATGGATGTGAGGATGAGAGTAAAAGCACGAAGGGTGATGCCATGTACCTTATTTGTTTATTTGGTGAGGATGAGAGTAAAAGCACGAAGGGTGATGCCGTGCAATTGCTTGCTATTCCTTGACTTGATATTACTTGTTTTTTTCATTATATTTTATTTGGGTGATGCCGTGCAATTATTTGCCATTCCTTGACTTGATATTACTTGTGTTTTCTATTATACCTTGTTTTCTTTGTGAACTTATTTGATTGTTCTTTGGGTGAGGAAGAGTGATAATGCACGAAGGGTGATGCCGTGCCATGTTTATTTATTGATTATGCACGAAGGATCATGCCGTGCCCTGTTATTGAACCATGTACTAAGGATCATGCCGTACTATGGATGTGAGGATGAGAGTAAAAGCACGAAGGGTGATGCCGTGCAACTGTTTGCTATTTCTTCAATTGATATTACTTGTGTTTACATTACACTTTGTTTTTCCTTGTGAAATTATTAACTGTGGTTAATTGTTGAATTCTTTAAGATATTCCTTATTGTGTTAATACTTGATTATTTCTTGTTACTTTGTGGTACACATATATATATATATTGAATTGCACAGGTTATGTGGGTGTCTGGTCCTAGGCTTGTCACTACTTCGCCGGGATAGGCCAGACACTTACCAGCACATGGGGTCGGTTGTGCTGATGCTACACTTCTGTGCGTTTTTACACAGGTCCAGGTTACGATCAGGGAGCAGCAGCAGCAGTAAATAGATTGCGTGGGAGTTGATCACATTTGAGACCGAGGTAGCTTGCAGACGTCCGCAGGCCCGGCGTCTCTTTCTTTATTTATGTTAATAGCTGTAGTCTCATTGTTCCGAGACAAACAGAATTATGTTATATTTCCTTCGGACTTTTATGTGTAGTATTCCATAGTAGTTTGTGAGTTGGTGACTCCAAGTCTTGGGTAGAGGATTTCAGTATGATTTTCATCTTGTAATTAGTTATTTCTATTTCGATAAAGTATTCCGCATTTATTTAATTAAAATTGTGTTAAAAACAGGATAGTATGAATACGGTGGCTTGCCTAGCTACCACGAGTAGGCGCCATCACGATCCCGATGTTGGGGGAAAATCCGGGTCGTGACAAAACTCGAGGCTAGGACAAATTCCAATCACCCATAACCCCACGAGTTAGAATATATGATTTGTTTTATAATCAAACCTCAAATTGAGGTCTAATCACCCTAAATCTCACAAGCCCTAGTTCTAAGCATAACCCCCATTTCTACCTTGAATTCATGACTTTGGGTTAGGATTAATTATGATCAGGTGAAGAAATAACGAAGAAATGGTGTTAGGAAGACTTACCCAAAGAGTTTTGGGGGAATTGGAGCTTGGAACTTGACAATGGAGGGTGGATGAGAAGAGCCCATATGAGGTTTTGTGAGAAATCCCGTGTCAAGTGTTCTATTTTTAAGAAACATTCACTAGGCAAAAATGCCCTATGCGATCGCATATAAGGCAGTGTGATCGCATATGGTAAAGGAAGTAAGGCAATGTGATCGCGGAAGACAAGTCGTGAACTCATTGAGTAAATGTGACTGGGCAAGGGAAATGCTCTATGCGATCGCGAGGGGGACAATGCGATCGCATAGGTATTGGAGGCTAGAAAATGTGATCGCAAAAGGAATGTTGCGGTCGAATAGAACACATTTTAGTCTCTTGAAATTTACACTATGCGATCGCATAGAACAACGTACCAGATATCAGCAACAACAAAAATATCAGATTTTTTCTAAGTACATAAACATTCCGAACCTCCCCCAAAATCACTCTCGAGACCTCGGGGCCCCTAACCAAAAGCACACACTAACTCAAAAATCTCATATGAACATGTTCGAGTGATCAAATCGTTAAAAATAACATCAAAAACAAAGAATCAAACCCCAAAACTCAAGATTTCATTTCAAAGTTCATCAACCTCTAACTTTAGCTATTTAAGTCCGAAACACGTCAAACGACGTCCGATTTTGACCAAATTTCACAGGAAGCGCTTAACGCTTTGGGTATCGAATCCGCAGTCCATATATCAGTCTCATAGGATCTTCGAGAATTGAACCTGCAGTCCTTTTTCTCAGTATCACAGTATCTTTGGGAATTGACCCACAGTCCATATATTAGTATCTCTGGATCTTCGAGAATTGAACCCGCAGTCCAAATCTCAATATCTCAAGATCTCCTAAAATTGAACCCGCAGTCCTCGTCTCAATATCTCAGGATCTCGGGAATCGAACCCGCAGTCTTTATCTCAATATCTCAGGATCTTTGGGAATTGAAGCCATAGTCATTTATCTCAGTATCATAGGATCTTCGGGAATTGAACCCTATAACAGTTGCATCGGATATCCGGGAATCGAACCCGCAGTCCACAAACTCAAACACAATCAATAAGAGGAAAAACACAGAGAAATATGAAGTGCGTAGCTACAAATTACACTAAATCTAGTCTCAACAAGTTCCAGGAAGTTCAATTAAGACAAGTAGGCACTTAGACAGATAATCCTATCTAATCATGATTCTCTAACTATCACCAGATAAATCTTACAATAGAATCAATTAAATAACAAGGATATCACGATTTCAACAATTCAAGTAAGGTGGCTTTATCAACAATCTGCACAAGTACACGCTTATCACCTCACGTACAAGTCATTTTAGTCAACACATATATATCCTAGGGGAGAAGGTTCCCCCACGCAAGGTTAGACAAGTCACTTACCTCAATTTCAGTACAAAACCGCTAAGAAATGACTCCCTTGCCACGAGTATTCGACTCTGAGTTTCCCAAATCTAGTCAAACCAATTACACAGTGTAAATAAAATCGCAAGTAACTAATTACAGTGATAAAATTAAAGCTACGATGCAAAATGGGTGAAATGACAAAAATACCCCTCCAACCATCGGCTCGAAATCAAAACATTTTTATGTTTCAAAACCCTTGTACTCTCACGAGTCTAACCATATAAAATTTATTGAAATCGGAGTTTGTTTGCCCCTCCAAATCATCAAAGTTTGTTCTATGAAACTCACCCCAATTTACACCCCAAATCCGAAATTAAAAGAAGAAATTGAGTTTAGATTAGTGAATAATGATCACAAGGGAGTAATAAATCGTTACCCAACAATTGTCTCTGAAAAGCACACAAAACCGAGCTCCCTAGCTTGAGTTTTTGAAAAAATGGTGAAACCCTCGCGGATTAAATTTTATATACTGGTTATGTCTGCCTAGTGATTTACTCTATGCGATCGCATGACCTTTGTTGCGATCGCATAGCACAATTTTTTTCTACCTCACCAATTTACCTTATGCGATCACATAGACCACAATGCGATCGCACATCTCATCCAAATAGACTTATGCGATCGCACACCCTGCTTCGCGATCGCATAGAACAAAATATAGGACCCGGGACCCATAATCTTTCCACTGTGCAATCGCATAGACCCTTTTGCGATCGTAGAGCACAATCATCGAAAGCTATGCGATCGCATAGCCCTTTCTGGAATCTCAATCCGCTGCATCAATCCACCCGGGCGCTGATGCTCATACTTCACCTGCTGGCGGTTGAGGCATCTAGAAACATAATCAACTATATCCCTCTTCATCCGCCTCCACCAGTAATGCTGTTTCAAGTCCTGATACATCTTCGCGGCACCCGGATGGATGGAATACCGCGAACTATGGGCCTCTCCTAGAATCAGCTCTCGAAGATCATCTACATTGGGCACACAGATACGCCCCTTGCATCCTCATAACTCCATCATCCCCGATGGTAACATCTCGAGCATCACCACGCCGAACTCTATCCCGAAGGACAAGCAAATGAGGGTCGTCGAACTGACGCTCCCTGATGCGGTCAAATAGAGAAGACCGAGAAACCACACAAGCTAAAACCCGGCTGGGCTCCGAAAGATCCAGTCTAACAAACTGCCTGGCCAAAGCCTGAACATCCATCGCCATAGGCCTCTCCGAAGCTGGTAGATATGCTAAACTCCCCAAACTCTCCGCCCGACGACTCAAGGCATCAGCAACCACATTAGCCTTGCCCGGATGATAGAGAATAGTAATATCATAGTCCTTCAGTAGCTCCAACCATCTCCTCTGACGCATATTCAGGTCCTTCTGCTTAAGCAAATGCTGCAAGCTCCGGTGATCAGTGTAGATTTCACAAGGAACCCCATATAAATAATGACGCCAAATTTTCAAGGCGTGAACAATGGCAGCTAGCTCCAAATCATGAACAAGGTAATTCTTCTCATGCACCTTCAGCTGTCTCGACGCGTAGGCAATCACCCTACCATCCCGCATCAATACCGCACAGAGTCCAACTCGTGAGGCATCACAATATACAGTATAGGACCCCGAACCTGTAGGCAACATCAATATAGGGGCCGAAGTCAAAGCTGTCTTGAGCTTCTGAAAGCTCGCCTCACACTCGTCTGTCCACTGAAAAGGGCACCCTTTTGGGTCAATCTAGTCATAGGTGCTGCAATCGAAGAGAACCCCTCTACGAAACGACGGTAATAGCCCGCCAAACCGAGGAAACTGCGAATCTCAATAGCGGAGGAGGGTCTGGGCCAACTCTGCACGGCCTCCACCTTCCTCGGATCTACTCGAATACCATCACTCGACACCACGTGGCCCAAAAATGCCACCGAACTCAACCAAAATTCACATTTAGAGAACTTGGCATAAAGCTGCTTCTCCCTCAGGATCTGAAGCACTATCCTCAAATGCTGCTCGTGCTCTTCCCGGCTCCGAGAATATACTAGAATATCATCAATGAAGACAATCACGAACGAGTCCGGATAAGGCCTGAACACACTGTGCATCAAATGCATAAATGCTGCTGGAGCATTAGTCAACCCAAAAGACATCACGAGGAACTCATAGTGACCATACCGGGTCCTGAAGGCGGTCTTCGGGATATCTGGCTCCCGAATCTTCAGCTGGTGATACCCAGAGCGCAAATCAATCTTAGAAAACACATGTGCGCCCTGTAACTGGTCAAATAAATCATCAATACGGGGCAAAGGATACCGGTTCTTCATTGTAACCTTATTCAGCTGACGATAGTCAATACACATGCGCATAGAACCGTCCTTTTTCTTCACAAACAATACAGGAGCACCCCAAGGCGAAACACTGGGTCGAATAAAACCCTTGCCTAATAACTCCTGTAACTGATCCTTCAACTCCTTTAATTCAGGAGGAGCCATACGGTACGGTGGAATAGAAATGGGCTGAGTGCCCGGCAACAAGTCAATAGCAAAGTCAATGTCTCTGTCAGGCGGCATGCCCGGAAGATCAGCTGGAAATACATCAGCAAAGTCACGTACCACATGAACAGAATCAATAGAGGGAGGGTCAATACTGACGTCCCGCACATAGGCAAGATAAGCAGCACACCCCTTCTCAACCATACGCTGAGCTCCGAGAAAAGAAATAACACGGCTAGGGGTGTGATCTAGAGTACCACTCCACTCAATACGTGGAATGCCTGGCATAGCCAGCGTCACGGTCTTGGCGTGACAATCAAGAATAGCATAATGGGGCGACAACCAGTCCATGCCCAGGAATAATATCAAAATCGACCATCCCAAGCAGCAATAGATCCGCTCTGGTCTCAAAATCACAAATAGTAATCAAACACGACCGATATACGCGGTCCACAGCCAAAGAATCACCCACCGGAGTGGAAACATAAATGGGGGCACTCAAAGAATCCCGAGGCACACCCGGATGAGAAGCAAAGTAAGAAGACACATATGAAAAAGTGGAACCGGGGTCGAATAGAACCGATGCCTCCCTGTGACTAACCAGAATAATACTCGTGATAACAGAGTCGGATGCAACAGCCGCGGCGCGATCGGGAATAGCATAGAATCCGGCTCGTCCCCCTCTCGAGGGCGGCCTCTAGAACCACGACCCCCGCCCCCGGCTGGCCGGGCAGGTGGAATAGCAGCTGGAGCCGGAATGATAGCCTGCTGACCCTGAGAACCACGCTGATGCTGCGAAGACCGGTGAGGTGCCCCCTCCTACGCTCGGGGCACTCCCTCACCGGGTGGCGAGTATCCCCGCACCCAAAGCAAGCCCCGGGAGGACACGGTGACTGCGACTGACCGGTCTCCCCCCACTAGCCTGACCCCCGGAAGGACCCCGCGTAGGAGGTGCACCGGAAACCGGGGAGCATAATAAGGCTCCGAGGTGCTGGGAAGACCCGGAGTACTACCTGCTCGCGGGCAATGCCGAATGAACTGGTCGACCGGAATAACCCCCGCCAAAACGACCGGCTGATGAAGTGCGGGCACCGGAGAAATGGCCCGACTCACGAGACCTCTTGGCCTCTCTATCTCCACGCTCTCTAGGGAGCATACTCTCGATCCTCCTGGCAATGCTAACTGCCTGCTGATAAGATATATCTGTCTCCAACTCTCTGGCCATGCTGGATCGGATAGGCGGAATCAAGCCCTCAATAAATCTCCGCACTCTCTCCCGAACCGTGGCTACCAAGGCCGGTGCATGCCTGGCCAGACGGGTGAAACTGATGGCATACTCCGATACGGACATGGAGCCCTGTCGCAACCGCTCAAACTCCGAGCGCCAAGAATCCCTAAGGCTCTGTGGAACAAACTCCCTCAAAAATAGATCCGAAAACTGCGTCCAAGTCAATGAAGCAGACTCCTCTGGACTATCCAACTCATACGTGCGCCACCAATCATAAGCGGCCCCGCGAAACCGAAAAGCAGTGAAGGAAACCCCGCTGGTCTCCACAATCCCCATAGTACGAAGAATACGATGACACTCCTCCAGAAAACCCAATGCATCATCTGAAGCCAAACCACTGAACACTGGAGGGTCATATTTCTTGAACCTCTCCAATCTACGCCGCTCGTCCTCAGAGGCAGCTGGTCCACCTCCTGGTTGTGCTGGGGCGGCAGGAGGCATAACCAAAACATCTGGAACATGTCCCACTGGCACACGCTGCTCCGGTGTAACGGCTACGGGAGTCCGGGCCCCTCCCCCGGCCTGAGATGTAGCTGCAACAAGAGGAAGCAGTCCTGCCTGGGCTAAAGTGGTATACATGCTCATGAACTGAGCCAGGGTCTCCTGTAGTGCTGGAGTAGTAGCAGCTGTAGTCGGTGTACCAGGTGCCTGCGCTCCAACCTGGTCTACCGGTGGCACCTCAGCGGCAGCGCGCGCGATGGTGCTGTGGCTGCACCTCGGGCGCGTCCTCGTCCTCTACCTCGGCCCCGGCCTCCGACGGCAGCAACAGGGGGCGCGGGTACCTGATCATCGCGGTTAGCTCGTGTCCTCACCATCTGTGAGAGAATAGAAAGCAGTAGTTTAGATTTTTGATGCCAAAAATGTCGCACGACAAGGAATCCAAAAGAAATGAAGAGTTTCCTAAACGGTTACATAGCCCCTCGTAGATAAATACGGACGTCTCCGTATCGATCGGCGAGACTCTAAATAACCGGTCTGTGTCCCGTGACTCCTATGAACCTAGAGCTCTGATACCAACTTGTCACGACCCTAGTTCACCAATTGTGAACATGTCGTGATGGCACCCAGTCCCCACGACTAGGTAAGCCTAACACGTTGCGGAATCCATAAATTTTAAACACTTAAATAGGAAATAGCGGAAAATAACATAAAAGATATGTAATCCGTGCCGCTTGGCACATACATCCGTCACAAAATAAATAAAACACTACCAAGATCCGGAACCCCACGGTAACACAGACTAAAAGAGAAATACAACTGGGGCTCTATGTATAAAGAGTTTCTAACAACGAAATGAGGAAAAATGTCAACTAGAAATACTAGAACAGAAGGGAAGCCTCCGGATCCGCGGACGTAGCAGATCATACCTCGAAGTCTCCCAGAAAGCTGCAGAATCACCTAGTACGAGCCTGCTCTGATGTACCTGGATCTGCACAACAAAAGTGTGCAGAAGAGTAGCATGAGTACACCACGGCGGTACTCGGTAAGTGCCAAGCCTAACCTCGATGGAGTAGTGACGAGGAAGGTCAGGGCCCTACTGAGAAACAATAATAATATGATGATAACAAAATAAACAGTTTAACAGATAACAACAAAATTTCCAAAATAACAACATTTACTGCAACCGTCTACAATTAACCAACAACAAGTAACAAACTCAATTAATAAGTCCGGGACCTGTGAGAATTGAACCCACAGTCCCATTAACAGTACCCCTGGGTCTCCGGGAAACGAACCCGCAGCCCATGTCTCAATAATATCTCAATAACTCAGGATCTCCGGGAATCGAACCCGTAGTCCCTACAAATAACTCAGGATCTTGGGAATCGAACCCGTAGTCCCTACCAATAACTCAGGATCTCGGGAATCGAACCCGTAGTCCCTACCAATATCACGCCGGGTCTCTGGGAATCGAACCCACAGCCCTAGGTCTCCGGGAATCGAACCCGCAGTCCACAAACAATATCACTCCGGGTCTCTGGGAATCGAACCCACAGCCCTGGGATCTCCGGGAATTGAACCCGCAGTCCACCAACACATCAAATAAGAAAACACACAGAGAGAATATAATGTTAAATTACAACTTCACCGAAATTAGTGCCAACAATTTATCAAGAATTCAAGTAAATCAGCTAGGCAATTAAACATGTTGAATCCTAGTTAATCATGCTTTTCTAACTAATACCGGGTAATGGTAACGCTTTTATCAGCTAAGAGCAGGAATATCACTAATCGGACAATTCAAGTAAAGCGTGTGTTACAACAACCAGCGCATGTACACGCCCGTCACCTCGCGTACAAGGCATTTAAACTATCACATAATATCCTAGGGGTGAAAGTTCCCCCACACGAGGTTAGACAAGCCACTTACCTCAATTCCGGCACAAAACCGCTAAGTAATAACCCTCTTGCCACGAATGTCGGCCTCCACAAGAGTAGAATCTGATAAAAATCAATAGAATCACATCAATATAGGCCAATTGGGCATTACCCAATCAAATTAACTCAAAATTCACCAAAACCCACAAGTTGCCAAAACCCGACTCTCGGTACGCTTATCGAAAAATCACGAAAATTATATATTCGGGTTCCTTATCTCAATACGAGTCCGTGCATATAAAATTTATCGAAATCGGACTCCGTTTGCCCATTCAAATCAAAGATTTCCTAATTTTAGGCCTAGGGTTCAAACCCACCTTTAATCTCCCATTTTCAGTGAAATAAACAAGGATTTCGTGATAAACTAACGAATTAAGGTCAAGGAACTTACCCCCGATGATTTCCCGATGAAATCCCAGCGTTTCCCCTTCAAATTCCTCTCTTGGAGCTCAAAAATGGCGTTTTAGTGTATGGGGGTCGCGGGTTGACTGTTCTGGTTTTAATATTTTCTGACTGAAGTTTTACCCTTCGCGTTCGCGTCCCAAGCCCACGCGTCCGCGATGCTTCACCCATTTGACTTTCGCGAACGCGATGCACTTCACGCGTCCGCGTTGAAGAAAAAATCCCTGACCCTTCGCGTTCGCGTCCTTACCCCACGCGAACGCGATGCTTCTCCAGCCTGACCTACGCGAACGCGTCAAGACCCATCGCGAACGCGATGACCACCTAAACCAGCCCTTCGCGAACGCGTCCCTGGACTCGCGAACGCGAAGGCCAGTGTTCTGCTGCACTGTTGCTGCAATTTCTGCAGATTTTTCAAAGTTCCATATGCCCGTTTGATGGTCCGAATTCATCCCGAGGCCCCCAGGGCCCCAACGAAAACCACCAACATACTCCAAAACACGATACGAACTTGTTCCAATCATAAAAACACCATCCTAAACATCAAAATCACCAATTACACACGAATTCAAGCCTAAGTTTCTTAAAACTTTTCGAATTGCACATTCGATCAAAAAACCCGCCCAACGACGTCCGAATGACCTGAAAATTTGCGGACATATCCAAAATCACATAACGAAGCTACAGAAATTGTCGGAATTCCATTCCGACCCCGGATCAAAATCTCACCTATCGATCGGATTCGCCAAAATTTCAACCTTCGGCATTTCAAGCCTAATTGAGCTACGGACCTCCAAAATACATTCCGAACGCGCTCCTAACCCCGAAATCCCCTAACGGAGCTAATGGAACCATCGGATTTCCGTTCCGAGATCGTCTTAATACTGTTCCGGCTATGGACCATTTTCTAGTTTCAAAGCTCTTATTTGGGGACTAAGTGTCCCAAAATGCTCAAATTTTCGGAACCGACTCTCCCGGTAACCCACAATAGCAGAAATGAACTTAGGGGAACAGTTAAATTAGGGATAGGGGCGTAATTTTCTAAAACGACCGGTCGGGTCGTTACAACTCAGGCTATGCACCTTCGCCATCAAAATTGACAAAGTTCAACAACAGTTGAACTGGGACTCAGGCTATGGGCCTCTCTCGAACAAGTTCAACTATAGTTGAACGAAGACTCAAGCTATGCGCCTTCACCGTAAAAATTGACAATCTTCAACAACAGTTGAATTGGGACTCAATCTATGCGCCTTCTCCAACAAGTTCAACTATAGTTGAGCCAAGACTCACGCTATGCGCCTTTGCCATAAAAATTGACAAAGTTCATCAACAATTGAACTTGGACTCAGGATATGTTCCTTCACCAACAAGTTTAAACTATGGTTAAACCAAGACTCAGGCTATGCACCTTCGCCAGCAAAATTGACAAACATCAACAATAGTTGAACTGGGACTCAATCTATGTGCCTTCGCCAACAAGTTCAACTATAATTGAACCAAGACTCAGGCTATGCGCCTTCGCCATCAAAATTGGAAAAGTTCAACAACAGTTGAACTAGAACTCAGGTTATACGCCTTCGCTAACAAGTTCAAACTATGGTTGAACCAACACTCAGGCTATTCGCCTTCACCATCAAAATTGAGAAAGTACAACAATAGTTGAACTGGGACTCAAGCTATGCGCCTTCGCCAAAAAGTTCAACTATGGTTTAACCAAGACTCAGGCTTTGTGCCTTCGCCATCAAAATTGAAAAAGTTCAACGACAGTTGAACTGCAACTCAGGCTATACTCCATCGCCAATAAGTGCAAATTATGGTTGCACCAAGACTCAGGCTATGTGCCTTTGCCCTCTAAATTGACAAAGTTTGAAAATAGTGGAACTAGGACTAAGGCTATGCGCCTTCGCCAACAAGTTCAAATCATGGTTGAACCAAGACTCAGCCTATGCGCCTTCGCCATCAAAACAGACAATGTTCAACAACAATTGAACTGGGACTCAGGCTATGGGCCTCCGCCAAAAAGATTAACTATGGTTGAACCATGACTCGGGCTGTGAGCTTTCGCCATCAAATTGACAATGTTCAACAACAGCTGAATTGCGACTCAGGCTATGCGCCTTCTCTAACAAGTTTAACTATGACTCAAACAATACTCAAGCTATGCACCTTCGCCATAAAAATTGGCAAAGTTCAACAACAGTTGAACTAGGACTTAGGTTATGCGCCTTCGCCAACAAGTTTAAACTATGGTTGAACCAACACCGAGGCTATTCGCCTTTACCATCAAAACTGAACAATTTCAACAACAGTTGAACTGGGACTCATGCTACGCTTCTTCGTCATCAAAATTGACAAAGTTCAAAAATAGTTGAACAAAGACTCAACTATGGTTGAGCTAAGACTCAGGCTATGCACCTTCACCATAAAAATTGACAAAGTTCAACAACAGTTGAACTAGGACTCAGGCTATGCGCCTTCGCCAACAAGTTCAAACAATGGTTGAACTAAGACTCAGTCTATGCGCCTTCGACATCAAAATTGACAAAGGTCAACAACAGTTGAAATGGGACTCAGGCTATGCGCCCTAGCCAACAATTTTAACTACGGTTAAACCAATACTCAGGCTATGTGCCTTTGCCAACAAAATTGACAATGTTCAACAAAAGTTCAACTGGGACTCAGGCTATGCGCCTTCGCCAACAAGTTCAAATTATAGTTGAACCAAGACTCAGGCTATGCGCCTTCGCCACCAAAATTGACAAAGTTCAACAATAGTTGAACTTGGACTCAGGCTATGCGCCTTCGCCAACAATTTGAACTATGGTTGAACCATGACTCAGGCTATGCACCTTCACCAACAAAATTGACAAAGCTCAACTACAGTTGAACCAAGGCTCAGGCTATGCGCCTTCACCACTAAAATTGACAAAGTTCAACAATAGTTGAACTAGGGCTCAGGCTATGCGTCTTCGCTAACAAGTTGAACTATGGTTGAACCACGACTCAGCCTATGAGCCTTTGCCATCAAAATTGAGAAAGTTCAACAACAGTTGAACTGGGACTCATGCTATACGCCTTCACCAACAATTTGAACTATGGTTGAACAAAGACTCAAGTTATGCACCTTTGCCCTAAAAATTGACAAAGTTCAACAACTGTTGAACTAGACTTAGGTTATGC